>CM060884.1:4277500-4280000 GCA_030762935.1 Hymenopus coronatus
ATGCAATATTTTATCAAATGAAATCCTTGGTGATGAAAAGGAATCAAAAAATAAAAATAAATATCTGTACCTCATTATGACTGAGGACGGAGGAAAATCTACAGAAGATATATCTAATCTAAGAAAAAATTTAGAAAAAATATTAGACACAGAGAGGAAAAATGGGAGAACCCGCATAGCCGGTGTAACCACGGATCAAGTGGATGAGCAAGTAACAAGGAAAGTTTTGGAGTATTTATGCAAAAGAAAAAATGTTAAGATGTCATTGTATATAAAACATCAAAGATACAATGAAACAAAAGGGATGGAGGACAATAGTAGGAAGAGAGGACTAAATGAAGATACAATCGTACTCAAGCCACTTGGAGAAAAATCATACGCAGACATTCTGAAAAATATAAAAGAAGTAGACACAAGTGGAATAATAATTGATCACAAAAGAAAGACAAACGAAGGAAATGTGCAGCTGAAAATAAAAGGGAAAAATAGAAATGATAGAAAGATTTTTAAACCATTCCTTTCTTCAAAATTGGATAAAATGCAGAAGTAAATATGGAAAGCAAAAAACAAACTGTTATGCTACTAGATATAGATGAAGTTGTAGAAGAACATGAAGTAAAAGAAACCATAGAACGGGAGTTAGGGAAAATGGAACAAAATATTCTAATAAAAATGTCAGATAAAGCAAATGTACAAGGTGTAAAATATGCATTTGTAACCTCTAATATAGAGATTACAAATCGACTGCTAGCAAAGAAAACAATAGGGAAAGGATGGGACAGATGGAGAGTCAAGCCAACAAATACTCTAAGTAGATGTTATAAGTGTTACAGAGTAGGGCATGTTGCAAGCGAATGTACAGCTGCTCCTTTTGTGAAAATGTGTCATAAATGTGGGGAAACAGGTCATCGAATAAAAGAGTGTAAAAACATGACAAGATGTTACCTGTGTAACTCAAATGAACACAAAGCAGAGACGATGAGATGTTCTGAGTATAGGAAATTAGTGGAAACCCAGGCAAAGATACAAAGACAAAACTTCTATAAATAATGAGATTACTTCAGGTAAATCTTGATAGGAGTAAACGGGCCATGGATTTACTTATACATAAATGTGCAGAACGTCAAATACATCTGTGTATTATCGCAGAACCAAATAAAAACATGACCAACATAGCCCAAAATGGATCACAGATGAAAGAATAGACGCAGCCGTTTATATTCCACGAAGTAATGATAAAGTGAGAAACATCGGAAGTGGCAGTGGTTTTGTCTGGGCCGATACCGGTGAAATATTGGTATTTTCCTGTTATGTGTCTCCTAAAACAGATCTGGAGGATTTCCATAAACACCTATTTGAAATCAATTGCGTCCTTAAACTACAAAAACATAAAAAGAAAGTCCTTATTGGAGGGGATTTCAATGCCAAGGCATATTCCTGGGGCTCGCCTATAGAAGAGAAGAAAGGTAGTGCTCTGGCAGAATGGGCAAGCGAAAACGATTATAATATCCTAAATGATGGGAAAATGCCAACTTTTGAAAGAAACGATGGTACATCTTTCATAGATATCACAATGTGTTCTGGAGAAATGAGTAAATTTATAGTAAATGGTATGTGGATAATGAAGAACATTTAAATTACCACAAGAATATACTTATAGAGACTATAAACATTAAATTGCCAATGCCAATTAAAAGGCCACAGAAAGGTTGGATTTACAAAAATGATAAGAAAGATATTTTAATACAAAAGGTAGAAGAAGCAGCGAGTCATCCAGAGTACTTACATCTACCAAAGAAGCTTGGAGAACTATTAGAAAAAGCATGTAACTCTACTTTTAAGAAGAAAGGCAGCCATGGTAAGTTTAAAGCGGCGTATTGGTGGAATAATGATATTTCCCAACTAAGGAAAAGGAGTATGGAGGCACGAAGAAAAGTGACAAGGGCAAACAAAAGAAGAAATGCGGAGGAGAATGAAAAGCTCACTATACAAAAGGAATATCGAAGATGTCGGAATGACTTAAAAAACGCAATAAATACAGCGAAGAAGGATGCATGGGAACAGCTATGTGAGGAAGTGGATGTGGATCCATGGGGTACTGGATATAAAATTGTGACAAAAAAATTAGGACTCCGCACACCTTTAGTTATTACGGATGAGGAACAAAAAGAAATTGCTAAAGAGTTATTTCCCGTACATAAAAGAAATACGTGGCCAAAAAAGCAAATAGAAATAGAAGAAATACCGAAGTGCCAAATAAATGAGATCATGGATGCAGGAAAACGCATAAAAACTGGTAAAGCCGCTGGACCTGATGGCATCCCCCCGGAAGTTATAAAGCTAATTGCTGAGAAAAAGCCGGATCTTCTGATGGAAACACTAAATGGTTTAATATGCAAAGGAAAATTTCCCAAGGAGTGGAAAATTGCAAAACTTATACTGATAGAAAAACCAAAAAAGAGAAACTGCAAAAAAATCCTATAGACCTTTATGCCTTTTG
>CM060884.1:4885000-5142500 GCA_030762935.1 Hymenopus coronatus
AAATTTAAATAGCAAGTTTGGTATATTACTGACTTTTCGTTTTTGAGTTATCGTGCTCACAGGCTCACGGGCCCACGGAAACACACACACACACACACAAACACACAACACATACACGGGCGTTTATCTGAAAAGTTTGTTTTGGTTACAGAGTACCCTAAAACATATTTTCAGTGAAATCTCGGTATCGGATTTTTGGATGGAGTGCACTATCTTCTCTATACATTATATACATAGTACGGGTAGAGAAAGTAAATCACTATTAAAATAACACGGAGACTAAAAAGAGAGCTAAGTGACATATATAATGGGTACAAATAAAATAATGATGAGAAAACGTCAATATGATTAAAACGAAGGACTCAAACTGTCAAAAGTGATAAAAATATTAAAAGCCTCACATATGACTCCATTCTGTGGCGTCAAAACATATAGAATCAAAATAAAACTACACCCTTAAAGTATATGTCACTTTGAAAAAATATTTAGAAGCCTTATCCACAGCTCCAGAATGATCGGCCAGGACCTCCAAAATCCTGACCGGCAGTTGCAGATTGGCATCTAGCACAAATGACTACACTCTAACGAGATATGGCAAACAGAAAGCGCCTCGCCGCTTAGCAGACAGATAGGTAGAGGTTCCTTTTTAAATAAGTGTCTATGAGTTAAAACACAGGATCAATGCGTAATCTATCTAAAACGATATAGAGGAGAGGAAGTAGCCCAGTGTATAGGGAGCTCCTTCACCGCGAAGAGCGGACCACTCTTCATGCCAGCTCAAAATTACCGCAAGTCTAAAATCTTCGTCCGTGACAAACGTATTGGTAACACTGGGCGAAGTAAATGTTTTCTTTGCCGTTAAATCCGCCAGTTCATTCCCCGGCAAGCCAACGTGTCCAGGAATCCAGGCGCACTCCACATTAACACCGGAAGTATAGAAAATGTGGAGTATGTCCTGAATGCACTGCACTAGAGGATGGTAACTGTACAGCTCACGAAGGTTCTGAAGTGCACCAAGGAAATCACTCAGAATATGGCAGTCACCCAAATTTCGTCGGCGAATATACAGAATTGCTCGGTAAATACAGCTCTGCAGAATAAATTGATGTGCTACTCGGAAAAACGAACGTAAATGGCTCGGTCCCAGTGACAAAGACACAGCCAATACCTTCGATGCACTTACTGCAATCGGTATATACGAGGTACGTCCAGAAAGTAAGTTCCGTTTCAATTTATCTCCGCTGCAGCGCTGCGATCGCAGTTCCGCACATGCGCGGTAGGCGCTCTGTATCACGGAGAAGAAACGTGCGCCATTTAGAGATCGCTGTCAGCCACATATGCTTTGTTGTGCTTGTTTACAATGTCGGTTTTGATTGAAAATCCCGCCGCTTGTGAAATCAGATCTGTGAAAGGTGAAACCAATTGAAATTTATCGGAAATTTGCAAAGTTTACGGACAAAATGCGATGAGTGATTCAATGATGAGAAGATGGGTCCGACAGTTCAATGAGGCACGTAGTGAAATGCACGATGAAGAACGAAGTGGGCGTCCATCTTTGGTTACAGAAGAACTGGTTCACGCGATTGATGACAAGATCCAGGAAAACCGCAAGTTTACAATTAGTACTTTCCCCAAAGCTCACGATCACTAATTCATGAAATTGTTACCGAAAAACTGAAATTTCGTAAACTTTGCTCACGTTGGGTACCAAAGATTGTTACTGAGCAACACAAAACAAAACAGATTGGTAGTGCACTTCAGTTTTTAACCCGATATGATGAAGACGGCGAAGAATTTCTGACACAGTTAGTCACAGGAGATGAGACTTGGGTTTCTTACGACACCTCTGAAAGTAAGCGGCAATCAATGGAATGGAAGCACACTTCATCCCCAGCAAAGGTTAAGCCGAAACAAATCTTGACACCTCGAAAAATGATGTGCACAGTGTTCTGAGACTGGAAAGGTATCTTACTCATTGATTTCTTACCGCGTGGTCAAAAATCAAAGCAGATGTTTATTGCGAGACACTTAGCAAATTGCGCCGCGTAATACAGAATAAGCGCCGAGGATTGCTGTCAAAAGGTGTTGGGTTTCTTCACGACAACGCGCGACCACACACTGCAAATGTGACGAAAACCCTCCTACAGGGATTTGGCTGGGACGTGTTTGACCATCCTCCGTACAGCCCTGACCTCGCTCCTAGTGACTTTCATCTGTTCTTACATCTCAAGTCTTTCCTTGGCGGTCAACACTTCAACAATGACGAAGAGCTGAAAGAAAATGTTTCCAACTTTTTGAAGACACAGGCGACAAACGTCTATGAAGAAGGTATAGAAAAACTTGTGCCAAGGTATGACAAATGCCTGCAAAATTTCGACAGTTATGTGGAAAAGTAGTTTAAGGGTTGTAGAATTTTGCGTAATTAATAATTATTCTGTAGCTGTACACAATTTAATTTTATTACCAAACGGAGCTTACTTTCTGGACGTACCTCGAACATGCGGCCGCTGTTTTTGATAAAAATTATAAAAAGCAAGACCAGATACTACACATGGGCGTAGCAGACTGCTTAAGCCTTCATCACGAAATCTACATTGGAGGAGGCACGTCCCTAAGGTGAGTGAACCCTATCGTTTAAAGTAAAGAAGCAAAGAAGCTTTCTTGGCGACGAACTCCTATAATAAATACCTGTTTATTTGCCGCTATCTGGCGGTACTGCTTAATTTTTCTTCCCCATTCAATGGTAAGGTCACTCAACAGTTTATCGAGACAATGACGCAACGCAGCAGTGAAATTCAAATATGTATTTATGTATTAGCTGTGCTTTCTTTACTCCTGTAGTTTAAAATAAAGAAGCAAAGAAGCTTTCCTGGTGCAGAACACCTATAGTATTTACTTATTTATTTGCCGCTGGATGGCCGTGGTACTACTTAAGTTTCTCCCCATTCAATAATAAGGGATTACATCTGGTTATAAAATCAATTACGCAAGATAACAGCAAAAACCAAATGTAACTTTTATCTACTAACTATATTTTCCTTCGTAACAGTGCTTAAACAGTGAAGAAAGAAACAAGTATTTTTGTTGTAATTCTTTAAAATGAACAAGCTATAAACCATGCACATACCGAAAAACACTTCTTGTAATCTTAAAATGGCGGAGAAATGACGGGATCCGGATAGTTTTCCCTTTTAGGTTCACTGTCTATTGTATAAATTGGTTATTTGAGGTTATGTGGTACAAGAGGTAGCTAAAGGTGATTTCACCAGAACATGAAGATACCCCCGTCACCATCACACTACAATTGCGGTGTTCTTAATATATTTGATCAAGTAATATTTTGGGTTAGATGGATAAATTTAGTACACAAAGCTATCATCAAATAAAAACGTATCCCTTGCCCAACCAGATCTACTTGCTCTTTAGCTATGTCATTATTAGCCTTAAAGTGGCTGTTTTACAGAGAAGAAAATAAAGAAAGAGGTGGAAAACATTAAGAGTAAAGAAGAGAAATAAATTCGGAAGAAACATGAATGTTATCCAGTCCAGTGTGATTGGCAGGCTGAGGGCAGCCCGAGGTGTGTTAGACGTGTCCCTGTTCTCAGAGAGAACTTAACCACGTTCTGACGGGATTGTGGGTTTTGTAGGATGGCGGGTGTGTTTTGGGGTTGTTGAGTGACAGGAGGAGGCGAATATTGCTCCTCGACGGTTGCCTTGATGGTGCAACGGCCCTTGTGCACCGCTGGTGTGTTTTTATCAAAATGTTTCTTGAGATTAAATTTTGAATCCAAGCAACTCTTGAAGGATAAGTAAGGAGCTTAGCCGTATCAGCTGTTGGTGGTGCTCCTTCGTTACCGTGGATGCCCGCAAGCCATGCGGGGAAGCCGGTATCGCCTGAAGCGGCGGTTTGTGGGATCGTAATCCCCAAGAGACCTAACGAGGGCGCTCCGATGGAATGGTAACCCTTCGTTGAATTTTGTTGCCCGACGCCTAATCTCGTCCTCCAGGTATGGTAGACCAGAGGCTTCGTGCAGGAGTCTCGTTGGAAAGCCTCGAGGCACAGAATAGATAGCCCGGAGACACCTATTCTGTACCCGCTGAAGCAACAGCAGACTGGAGTCTGCCGCCATGCCCCAGATCTGACAGGCGTAGATTAATAAGGGGATAATGAGAGCACTCAAAAGGCGCAACTTAAGGGGAACCGTCATCGAGGACCTCAGCATCGGGTACAGTGAGGCCGCAGCCCCATTGCCCCTGCACCACAGCCCCCGGACGTGCTCCCTAAAAGTGACGCCCCTGTCAAGCTTCACCCCCAAGTAGGTGATGGTGTTGGTCCATTGTATCCTTCGTCTGAGGTACATGAATGTGGGGAAGTTTGCGGGAAAGCGGCGCTTGGTGAAGAGAATAGCGTGGCTTTTCTCCGGATTTATGGACAATCGCCAACGCTCGCACCACTCTTGGATGAGGCAGAGGTGTCTCTGGATAGGGTTGAAGGCTCTGCGTGGGTGTTTGGAATGTTATTTTGTGACCTTCACCTTAATATAATTCACTAGCTATGCCAACGTTTATCCGCCATTCTATGAAATCGCTGCCACTATTGTCATTAATCCAACGACATCCTTGCTTACCCACGCTGTTAACTGCACATGTCATCCTTTCCACACTACCAACAATATATGCTACTTTGCGCAGATGCAAATACATTGTTAGACATTGGCAATGGGAAAATTTCTGTTGATATTTCCACTTGCCTCATTTCGTGTCCACCAAATTTTTGTCTCTTCACAACGTCAAAGGAAGAATTAATATCGAATGGGTTCCTAAATATTGATGTAGATTATAAAAACTATGCTTGGTTGAGAGAACGAACCGTTTTAGCAGGAACTAATAAGAATGTAGATGATTTCAGTATAAAAAAAAATCGGAGTAAAATTTATGCACAATAGCATTCATTTATGTCGATCGATTCCATGACCAGTTTAAATGAAGTCGTCAGTTATCTAACTGAATCCAGAAGTTCATTGCATTTGCCAGGATTATCGTCATACAATTTACAACTCAAAGTTGACTCGGTAATAATAATAATTATGCATAATTATTATGCTACGCAATTTCAATCAGTCCAAATTATGTAACGGAACAAGACTCGCTGTTAGAATAATTAGGAACATTTTAATTTAAGCTACCATAATCATAGGAGTGTTCAAAGACGAGGATGTGCTTTTTCCATGAATACCACACATGCCATAGTGTGCCACGATAATAAACCCGTTCAGTTCAAGTACCCCTGCACCTTGCATTCGGAATGACAATAAATCACAAGGTTTAATCGTTAGAATTGTGTGAAATATAAAACCATGAATAGCCTGTTTTTGCATGGGCAGTTGTATTCCACGTCGCATTTACCACCACCCCCCCCCACACAAAACAGAAACAGCTTTGAAGGGAAATATCCACTTTAAAATGACAAATGAATAGCCGTAGTGTGCCAAGATAATAAAACCGATTTCTTTGAAATACGAGAAGCATGTGGAGAATTACAGGTATGTAAATGTCATGGCACCTTACATTTGCAAATACAGCATTTATACTGATACGTTACGTATTCTTCCAGATCGGAAATAGCGCCCAACCGTGATCGGTGTTCACTTGCATCTCGCGTCAAAACAATGCACTAAATATCATGGTGAAATAAGAACGGTGCAGAGCCTGGTTACAAATTCGGCAGTCCAAGGTTCTATTCCGTAGTTTCCCTTTGATACAACGCACTCGCTGACGTCATGCCGGTATATTTTAGACCGACGAGTTCCAACCGTTAGCGCTTCCCCATACTTTAAAAATGGAGCGCATATTCCAAACTACAAGTAGGATAGGGTATAAACAGTTTTTAATAAGTTCTAAGAAATATTCGACCATTTCCACAATCATATTTAACTTGCGGATCTACCCTTTGACGATTCAATATGATTAACTCAAGAGCAGTTTTGCTCACGCTTGTGACCATTTGTCAATAATATGACGGCAACAATCTCACACATCTTGCCAAAGATTACATTTCTTAAGGAAGAAAGGAAGGTCAATGTTCAAAAAATGAAGTATCAAGGAAAATTCCATTTTGCCTCCCAATCTGAAAAGCCCAGTACACAACGACGCGTCTCCTCATTCATTGAAAATTCAATTTATAAATTACACAATTATTCCAAACTTCCTGGTAACCCTGTCAGAGCAGTCATATTAGATCAGTCGCAAGTCTAACACTTCATCTATAACGAGCACAAGGAAAACGTAATATATTAATTCTGACTTCACGCAATCTAAATCACTTCTCGGTGCTCCATTCAACAGCTCTGCTTAAAATGACCTGCGCATAGCTAATTATAACACTCTCAGCCATTTTGAAGCTAAGCACTATGTGCTCTACCAGAAACACAGGTTCTAAAGGAAACTTAAACCATCACCTTCGTCGCAGCAAATCCTACTCCAGGCACGTTTTGTCTCGTCCTAATTTTTCGGGCAGCCTGCGGCTGAATTCCATGCGATTGCTGCTTTCAAACAGCTTCTGGATGAAACTGATTTCTTTCCTCTGATTTAGCTTCCTTCATTCAATAAAATATAAAAGCTTTCAACATAAACTTATAGCAGGGTAATGGCTTCTTGTTGCCACTTTCTGGCGAACTTTCTCAAATTTCGACACAAGTTGATCTAAAGACGCCCGTTACCTCAATCAGACAGGTGGAGGGTTGGACAATGGGAATTTCATTCTTAAAGAATACAAGCCTTAACAAAGAAAACGAGGAGCCAATTCTGATCTTGGCGAATTGAACGGAGAAAATTAGTTTTAGCTCCAATTAGGCGCCAGCGTTCTCGACGATGTAGCCGTATCCGGGAAACCTCCCAGATGGGCTTCTTCCTGTTGAAATGAACGAGGAAGAATGTCGATTCGTTTATTTAAACCTACAAATCATGATTGTGAGGAACATTACCATTATTGTACATTATTCTGACAGTGCTAACGAATACCTAGTAGTCATATATTGTATCGGAGTTAAAAGGTTTAACAGCCGACGATAGCTTCGCTACTTTATAAGACCTGTTGTACCAGATACAGAATTCTCTGAGAGTAATTTTTTCTGCATCTCAAAACGGATTTATCTTTACACTTTGCTCAGTAGCTCCCATGATTCCATGAAGAGAAAATTGTAGTCGTGCCCCTTGAAAATGCACACATTTTCTGCAAATCAGTGCCTTGTGGCGTTGTGGCTTAGTAAAGAAAATACAGTACCAATACTTAATGCGTATATTTCCAACATTCTTATTAGAGAGAAGAATTCATTTTTAAACCACTCTAGCTCACCATTAAAGGTATCTGAACCTTTTCGTAGTTTCCTCTTTTTATGAAAATAGGATGATAAAGAATAAGCAAAAACTGCACTTGTTATGCTATACCCTCGGCCTTTACATGTTTTATATGAAATTCCCTCAATGGTGGCAGTAGTCATCGCAATTGAAACTGTCTAAAACGGATACTAAAATTTACAAAACCATAGTTCGTATCAGTTCAAGTTGAGCTCTTTGCACACGCAAGTGCACCATTTCTCTCCATAATACTAAAGGAAATCTATGAGAATGCTTATTCCCGCAACAGTTTCAAACGTTGCGTTCCATCCCGGGTTTCACTTCAAAAACGAAGAGAACAACACACGGAGGGATATAGGTTTGTGGCTTTTGTTTCATTTCGGAAATAATCGCCTGTGGTTCCATAAGCAGCCGTTAAACGCTACCCAACAAACTTCCGAAAGAGTAGAAAATATCCTAATGTTTAGACAATACTATGGTACGGTGTTCATTAGCACATATGGTTGCAAAATTGCTGTCAGAAGTGACTTTGTGCATCACACAGTAAAATTGACAACTCACCTACCCTGTTATCATGTACACTGTACAAATACAGCGAATTTGGTGAACTTTTCACTCTTGGCGCGAGCTTGCTTTTCAGATCTTCACGTTTGTCATCAGCTACTTGTCTTACGTGCCAAATAACTATTCAGGTTTGTGGCAAACATGGACCCTAGCAGAAAGGTTAAGCGTTGGGGCTACATGTTTGTAGCACAGAATACTCTTGCATAGTATTTCGAAAGCTTCAGGCTACAGCCGCATACGAAAATTTGCTAAAGTGCCTCAATAGAACTCACGATACGTACTGGTTCACACAAGGTGAAAAGGTTTCAATGTTATGAAAACACCACATGCACTAATAATGTCATTGTCTTGTTTACGTTTCGCGGCCCTTTTTTATCCACAGAAACGTTTTATCAAATGTGACGTTTCCCGTTTTTTGTACAACGCCGACATCATTCTCATTCCCTAAAACATTCACTTATATATTCGTAAAAGGAAGAAATCCGCACCGCTAAGGTAAATCTTCATTATGAGCTAGTTATAAAGTTATCTACGGGTTTAACAATATGCTATTCTTTTCGTTTATTTTATTATGTTTTATGAGGGGATTTCAATTTAGTGCCTATGTATAAATTAAGAGAAGAAAGTTGAAAAATAATTTATCGCATAACGGTATTTTGTGTAAAGTCAGCAATATTTTGGCTTTTAATTGTTTTGTGTGTTATCACTCCTAAATCGACCAGCGCAGAGTCGTATGTGGTAGCCTTTGAGCCCTCTGCATCGAACCCCCCCCCCCCGGGACCTACTACAGTAGGTACGGGTTTAGCGCACCCAGTGGTTGCCGAGCCAACCTTGCCTCCCTCAGTGGGTAACCTCTGTGTGCTGAGGGAATCAGTAGGTCAAAATGCCCACCCACGTGTAGGCCGTGCGTGGACACCCACGTCAGTGGAAAGGAATATCCTGGTTTTCTTAGGGTTGCGAATCTGAGCCTGGGTTTTTGTTTTTCAGTAACTGGGGAGAGTGCGCAGACTAATATACCGCATTGGTTTCTGCTACGCCTAAACGGGAGGGCAGGGACTAATCCACCCCTAGTCAATCGGAAAATACTAGGTATTATACCGAATCCCAGAGTGAGAGGGACGACGAGCCTGCTATATTCCCTGTGTAGCCCTATAATCCTAGTTAGGTGACCCCATGTTGGGCTCGGTGGTGGGTGAGGAGCACTGAGAGATGAATTCTTTCGTTTTTTTTTATGGCATAAAACAAACAAGAAAATTCAGTTTTTGTAAAGCAAGTATTCGAGTTTAGTGGTATTCGATACTTAGTTGTCAAGAGAATACAGGAAGGACGGTCATTTTCATCAGCTGGTCCGGCTAATTCTTCAAGCAGAACTCGAAGTGGCACACTCCTGGTCGAAGCCAATTCCACTTCTCAGGCAACGCCAATTCAAAGAGCACAAATGTGGGGAAGCTACGTTCTTACCACCTGCTCATTGGACGCTATGTCCAACGAGGAGATCCAGGAGAACATACCAGACCAGGGTGTTACGGCTGTGTACAGGATTCAACAAAGAGTCAGTGGTGAATTCGTGCCTACGAGTACCCTGTTCATTACCTTTAATCGGGTAGACTTATCCCAAGGGATTATGGCGTACGAGGCTATTGAGTACAGGTCCTATGTACCAAGAACACTCAGGTGCTTTTAGTGTCAGCGGTTTGGGCATACTAGTGAGTATTGTAGTAGTCGGTCAACATGCGTTAACTGTGAAACCGTTCCGCACGATGGAGCTTGTACGTCCAATCCATCGTGCGTAAACTGCAATGGCGAACATCCTTCTAGTTCACGGGAATGCCTCGTTATGCAGAGGAACGAGCCATCCAGGAGATACGGGTGAAAAAGAAAGTGTCCTTCTCGGAAGCCCGCAAGTTCCTGCGCATTCGCCAACCCTCTGCCACGCGGTCCGGTACTTATAGTTCTGTTACTGCTAAACCGGTACTAAGGCGGGAATTTGCCACCCGGACCTGCGATATTAACGGGACCACAATTCCCGAAAAGATCCTCGTAGGCAAAATACCACTGAAGCCATCCACAACTGCCAAATCCGCCAATATCCAGCATGCATCAGCACAACAGTCACCCAAACCGTCACCTCAGTCAATAATTCCAGCAAAACCGTAGCACTTGAGAAACACTTCAAAACCAGCTATGTTAGAACCGATTTCCTTAATGAACGTGTTACGTCTGCTCACAAATCCTCCAAGGGTAGTAAAAGTCAACGGCAACCTCCACTCAGATCCTCTTCTGAGGAATCTTCTGGGAGAAGTTCCGATCAGCGACGACAAACTTCGCCGATCAGTACTTCTATTCGGACCGAATTTTTCTATTCGAAAGGGCTCCTCCTCCGTGGAGGAAATGGAACAGGAGGATTCTGTCCTCGCAGCAAAAGGGACAGCGTGTAAGCGGCAGGATCGTGCTCGCGGCCCAATATGTAAAAATGCCTTTATATATCGAACTTATCCTATAATATACATAATGTCTATCCTACACTGGAATATACGTGGAATAGGACCAGAGCTTGAGTTGCTGCCACACCAGACTCAGCATTTGGTCGTATGTTTACAAGCGACCAAGCTCCGTCCTCAAGACAACGTTACTATCAGGCAGTACTCCTCTGTACGGTGTGATTTATTACCAGCGGGGGGTGTTCCTGCACAAGGGGCACAATAGTGTTTATCAGAGATAAATCTTCGCAGAATCTGACTCCCATACAATTCGAAATACAATCCGTCGCTGTGTGAATAAAGGTACCATCGATTAACTTCACCATTTGCAATATAAATCTTGCTCCATCTGCTGGCCTTTCTCTCGTTTACCAGCTAACATCATCCTTTTGGTTGGTAGGGGACATGAATGCCCACCACCCGTTTTGGGGCTTCCCACAGGCTTGTGCGAGAGGTCAGCTTAATGCAGACTTCTTCGACGCTAAGAACCTCGCTCTCTTGAACACCGAAGAATCAACCTTTCTTTCTGATTCTTTTCGTAGTTTTTCAAACCTTGATGTAGCCATTTTTTTCCCCAAATTAGCGTTCTTGTTATCCTGGAATGTCATCTCTGTTTTTAACTTTAGTGAAAACTTTCGATGTGTTATTAGTCTGTTACACACGCTGTATGCTCCACTCGTTTACCTAGATGGCGCTTAGATAACGACAACTGGGAACTGTATTCCCGATTCACTGAATTAACTCCGGTGAGAACGACTATGTGAATTATTTAGTCAACCACCTCACAGAGACAATTCTTTCCGATACTGAGCAATCCATTCTGCGTTTGAGTGGTCAAACCCGTCGATTTCCTGTACCTTGGTAGACTGATGACTGCCGGAAAGCTATTTGTGTTCGCAGACCTGCTCTCAGGGTCTTCCAACGTCGCCCTACACTAGATAATCCAATACAATACAAAAATCTGCGTGCCAAAAGTAGACAACTTATTAAAGATAGCAAAAAGACATCCTGTTGAATTTGTAGTATATTTTAACGGACATACACATTGCTCTGTCGTATGGGATAAGATACGGTGTGTGGCCGGAAAAGCGACCCAAATGCCCATCGCCAGTCTTAAAACAGCGGCAGGCGCTGTTGTTGATCCTTTTGACGTGGCTAGCACTCTTGGCAGTTCCTTCGCTCAAATGTTTGGCTCAGATAACTGTTCCCCTGAGTTTCTGCCTGTCAAGCCTCATGTGCAATCTCAAGTACTCCCCTTTCGTTTTGGTAACTTTGAAGGCTACATTCGCCTTCTTACAATGGCTGAGCTAGACTATGCACTTACATTTCCGCCAAACTCTACACCCGGTCCAGATAGCACTACATCGAAATGCTGAAACATCTCTCGCCTGAAGGTTAGGTCCTCCTACTTCAGGTCTATAATTGTGTCTGGGTTGACGACAATTTTCCAGAGAAATGGTGGTAGGCCACCACCATCCTAGTTTTGAAACCTGGAAAGGACCGTCAACTTCTTCCCAGCTACCGTCATATTTCCCTCACTAGTTGCGTCTGCAAGGTGATGGAACGCATGATTAATGAGCGGTTGGTATGGTGGCTTGAAGCTTACAAATTACTCATCAACAACCACTGAGGTTTTCGCCGACGTCGTTCAGCTGCTGACCATCTTGTATCGCTGTCGAAGAATATCATGGACGAATTCCTGAAGAACTGTCAAACAGTTGGAATATTCTTTGACCTGGAGAAGGCTTATGACACATTTTGGCGAGCAGGGATCTTACGTACCCTCCTCAACTGGAATCTACGTGGACACCTACCGTTGTTTATTCAGGAGTTTATGACTGACCGCGTTTTCCGGGGTCAGTTCTGAGCGTGACGCTGTTTGTTGTATCAATTAGCTCTATATCTCAATGTGTTCCCCAAGTTGTCTCGTACTGCTTATTCGTATACGACTTTTCCATCTTTTGTACTTCTCAGCGTGCGCCGCTTTTGGAACGCCATCTCCAGCGGTGTTTAGATAATCTTTATGATTGGAGCTTAAAAACAGCTTTCGTTTTTCAACTGAGAAGACAGTATGCGTTAATTTCTGGCATCGTAGATGGCAAACGGCACCTACTCTTCGCCTCAGGCCAACTTTTCTTCCCTTCGCCGATCGGGCGAGATTCCTGGGGTTGGTAGTCGATCGCAAACTATCCGCCTGCGGTGCCATTAGTAGTTAAAGCGGGCGTTAAACACTACCAAAAAAAATCGCAAACTATGCTGGTCACCACATGTACTACAGCTTAAAAAGCGCTGTGACCGTTCTCTGAATATTTTACGTATTCTCAGTGGCAAATCTTGGGGAACAAATTGGACAGTGCTACTCCGTCTTTATCGTGCGCTGATTCGCTCCAAGTAAGACTATGGTTGCAGTGTATTCTTCAGCACGACCATCTGTACATAGAAGTTAGGCACAGTCCATAATCAAGGCATCCTTGTGGCTTTTGGGGCTTTTCCAACCAGCCCTGTCGTTAGACTCTATGCCGAATCGCAGAACCACCTATGCGATGTTGGCCTGATGTCCTGCTAGGGAATTATGGCTGTGGTCTTCACAACATGCGTTCGCATCGGACGTTTACGCCTTTTACGTCTAATGAGCTGGACGGAAGTTATCGCAACCTGTCACTTGGAGTAAGGCCTGCAGGTTTTCGCTTTCGTGAGTTCTTTCGGAAGCTGAATTTCAAAATGCCTAGCCCGTTTTCCAGAGGAGAGAGGGTGGTCCCACCCGGGTTACGTGCTACATTCCACCTCGATCTCGGGATGACCGCCTACGGCAAATCTACGCTGCATGCGCCTTGTATCCGTACTTGTTTTTATAGAATTTTTATCTCATTACAGTGACCGACTTTTTATCTACAAAGACGGCAGTAAGTGCCGCGATGGCGTAGGATGTGCCTTTGATATTGGAAACGACTCCTATACCTTCGGTTTACCCGATAGCACGTCCATTTATACTGCCGTGCTGTATTCTTCATACACGCCATCGAAACTTGTGTAAATGTCTTATTATGAGCGATTCCCTCAGTGTCCTTCACACCCACATGAGCTCTACAGGCACCATCTAATCGTACAGAGCATCAAGGATACGCTGTATATTTTACACTCTTCTAGCGTTAATGTGGACTGCGCCTGGATTCTTGGAAATGTTGGGTTGTCGGGGAACGAATTTAGGGTTTTGGCAGCAAAGATAGTGCCTAAAGAACCTAGTGTTTCCGTTCATTCATTGACGGCTAAAGACCTTAACTTTTCGGGCGCTGAGCAGTTGATTCACTCTGGCATACGGAGTGGTCAGGCCTACGCGGAAACAAGCTTAGGAAGGTGAAGGATCTCCCTATCCACTGGGTAACCTCCACTTGTGTGTCCCGCCGAGACAGGTGGTATTGGCTCGACAACGATGAGGTCACTGTCATTTTACTCACAGCTACCTTTTGAAACGAGAACCTGCTCTTGTCTGTGCACTCTGAGGGGATGTACAGTCAGTCCGTCATGTGTTGCCAGAGTGTGGTCACCTAGCACACATTCGATTATCTTTTAACATGCCGGCTATTCTTGCCGAGGTCTTGACTTATGATCGAGGAGCAGTGGACCGGGTTTTTAAATTTTAAGCACAAGCTTCTTTTAACTTGCGGTTTCAGCTAACGGATATTTAACACCTCCTATAATGTCGTAAAGTTTAATTGTGCCAAGTGTCTTTTAACGACTCTGTTGTGTTGTTTTAGCTCGTTTAATGTCATAGCTTTATCGCCAGCTCAGGTTTCCGACCTGGGCTGTTTTTTTTTAATCTGGTGTTAGTTCTTTCTACTGGTTGAATCTCGTGTTTTGTCTATTCTACAACCATGGTTTTATTGGTAGTTCTAGTTTCGTAGCTTGGCAGTTCCTTTACCTTGGTTTTACTTTGTTATACTTGTTTTATCTCTTATTTTAACTGTTTTAGCTGCAGTTAAAACAGTTTATTAAAACCGGTATTTTACCTTTACTGTTTTATGCAAAGGGCACTGATAACCGAGCAGTTGACCGCCCTTAAAACCCAACCATCATCATCATCATCATCATCATCATCATCACTGCATCGAGAATATTTTACTACTAAAAGGACTTACTGTTAAGATCTTCTTGCCTTCCTTTATCCTATTAATAATCAAGCAACGAGGAGCATATGAAATGACTATCTCATTTCCAACTTGTTACTTGAAGTAGGTTGTTTTTTTGTTTGTTTTTATTTTTGTGCCATAGAACGTGCTTCAAATTTATCCCCCATTGCTCCCCACCTAATACGGAACCCAACGAGGGGTCACCCCACTGGGGTCACAGAGCTACAAAGGGGTAATAGGATGCTCACCGTCCCACTTACCCTTGAGTTCGGTATATACCTAGTCCTGGCCGATAAACTAGGTGTGGGTTAGTTCTTGCTTACTGTTTAGGCGATGCAGAAGCCAAAGCAGTGTATAAGGCTGCGTACCCTCACCAGTTACTGAAGATCAGAAGCACAGGTGCAGATGCACAACCCTCAACTAACCAGGATATATCCACCAACCGACATGGATCTCCATGCACGGCCTACACGTGGGTGGGCATTGCTATACGTTGATTCCTCGCCACTCGGAGGTTGCCCACACGAATCAGTCAGGTTTGGATTGGGATCCCGGATGCGCCACACCCGCACCTATCGCAGTAGGCCACCAGGTAGTCCAGAAATGATAATTTTACCTTCCTCTAAAGACACTCTGTCAAATGGCCAGTTTTTCAGAATAAATCAGGAGACAATTTGTTTGAATTCCAGTGCGAAAAACGTTGATAGATTTGCTTCATTTTGAAGATCCCCACTGACGAGGTTGATTCGTGCCGGCTCATATGCATTGATATATATTATGCGTTATATTTCTTAAGCATTTGTTTGCACCAAATAGAAACGAACATCTTTTGAAATTGTGTCAATTATCTGCGATTCAAAGTGAACAAAATTTTTCACGGGCAAGTGTTGACGCAATATTTTATATATGATAAGTACATTTATGGTGTCATTTATTTAAGCATTATCAATCAAACACTTCAAAACACAATTTCACGTCAGATGCTTACCTCAGCAGCAATGTAGGCCGGAATGACGCTGAGAAGTAATTGTTCCTGTTGTTCTTTCTCGCATTCGAGCTTCACTCGGGACTCGATACAAGTTCTGGTACCAACAAAAGTGTCATGATGAGCTGCCTCTGTCATGTGGCGGTAGTAAAGTCCGGTTCCGCTGGCACAGAGCAGAAACACGGTCTCAGTACCAATCTGGAGAAGATAAAGCTTGTTGAAATCGACATGTATTAATAGTAATACTAATTATAATAATAAAAATAATAATGATAACAATAATAAAAGTAAAAATGACGATATTAATAATAATAATGTTCTAAATAATATAGTAATAAAAATAATAATAACAATAGTAGTAATAATTAATAAATAATAATAACAATAAACGTAAATTAAGACTATGAGATCAAGTTCCACATATTACATTCCAAAAAAATTAAATTCTGCGGCCGAAAATTTATATATATCAAAAAATGGCCTGGATACTACAAACGAAGAATAAAATATATTTGCATACACAGAGATAAAATGAAATACAATGAATAAAGCTTTAGTATGGGCAAACAGAGATTGTAGTCCAAAGGAAAATTTATATTGGTACTCAGTCCCATAAATTATATTGCTTAATTTTTATGTTATAGTCTAATCTGCAGTTTAAAACGCTAATAGCGAGTATGTTGTGGAGATAGCTTCAACTGAGACAAACATCTTCCACGGGCATGTCTCCTCCAGTGAAAAACAACCATGCTCTGTGGTACATCCAGGCTGAACACTACCCTGAGTAATATTGAACCACTGAAACTAATTTTGGTCGTATAATTATAAAATCAGATTAAAGAAAATTTAAATGTGCTGTAATGTAGTGCTAAACTTCGTATGTTGTATGTTAGGCTGGGATAGGTAAAATAGATTCTGCAGCTGTGACAGGCATTTACTTAACAACAAAGAAATTTGAAGAAAAGATAGATGCTTTCACTCTAGTCTATATGAATTACGGTGATAGTCTATTAAAACAAAAGTAAATGTGACGCACTATTATAAAAATACGAACATTGTAACAAATTGGGGGTTACTGTGTAAGTATGTAAGTATGTACATATTATGATAAAGTTTTAATTGACTCTAAGGGGTTTAATTCACTGCAACATACAATTCACTGGATGATTTTGTTATTTGACGTCCTTCCCACATCGCTGTTGGCACGCCACTGCGCGCTAACTCTTGAGTCACTCACTACTCATCCATTGACTTGTAATTCTTCCTTCTTATATCCAGAAATAACATCACAGACCTTTCCCGAAGCTTTTCAGAAACTATTAGAAGTATCTGGTGTACTGAAGACGTATCGCATTCAAAAGTATCTTTTACCGGCACTTCACTTCCTGTGTTTTCTTCATTTCAGTATCACTGCAGAATACCAAATTCAGTATCACTGCAGAATACCAAACGTGAGAGCGATGGCGTTTGGCACTGTCCCTCCTCAGAGCTGGTGATCACCCGGCATCATTGTAGCGGTCCAGGTGGTTTAGTGTTCTGCCAGCTTCTTCCTTCGGGTGTGGTTGAATAACGCGTTGACCCTCATTACCAAAATCAACGTCCTGCCTATGGAATGTTGGAACCTATATGGTCCAGACCGCGATAAATCCACACCTGAATTCCTGCCGGTAAACTTTCCTGATACCTTGTTGATCATAAAGAAACTCCAACTTGTTGCTCGCTTCCTGGATGTGTTGACGAAAGAAACGGTTCAAAGCGTCCTTTGAGAACCGGTCTACTGGTTGCACCTTTCCGGCCAATGCAACACCACGCCGTCCTTCAGGTTAACATTGAGGATTTCAAAATGTACGTCACAACTTCTTAGCTCAAGATCGTCTCCGCCTAATCATAGAACTCCTGATCGTGCCAATTGTCACATAAAAACCCTTGAGGTCATTCAGTCCCAATAGGAGCATTCAGGAACTTTCCTGACGAAGATCCACCGGCTTACAATGCCCCTCAGCAGGGCTTTTTTCTCCATAGGCAAGAAGGCGCCGATGCTGTCACTAGTTGGTAGGGCCACTTGGATATTGGAGTCGGCAGTTCTGATTATATTCACGGTTGAGCTTATATATTCAGGTATCTGGTACAGCTTCCCTTGTATCCAGCCGACTGCGGAGAAGTTGTCTCCATTCTTCGGCCCAAGACAAGTACCTTTATTCGAGGGGGTGGTTAAGACGTGATTCTTGCCAAGCGGGTTGCTACTCGCTCTGCTCCTGCTCGTCCTCTTGGTGTGTACAGTCCTACAAAGTTGATCTGGTTTGATTAATCACCAGCACACAACATCAGAAGATCGTCGTTGCGTCTCTGGATTGTTCATCTCTCCCTGTCATAGAGAATACTCGTGGTCTTTGAGGTGTGCGCAGCTGTTGACATGGATACCTCCGTTCTAAGTGCCGCCGTCAATTCCTTGCGGGTTGTCCCATATTCGATGAACATTAATCACTGCCGTACTTTGGTGCATGTATCCCGTCGATAAAGGAATGAGCCGTTTCTTTGGTCACACAGCTAGGTGCTAGGTTCACCAGGCTTTTCTCACAAGCTGTTTGATAGCTTGGGCGAACTCTCACCCAACTGTTACAGGCTTACCTTGAGCTAACTGCGATAGGTGGCAGCCAAGCGATTGGTGCTGAAGTGCTTCTGGAGGGCGGGCCTCTCCGATTTCTTCCTATTAGTACTTCTGCCTCCCGTCCTTGCAGTAAGTTTAAGGGCGTTCAACTACTGTGGTCATTAGCACCCTCATAAAACAAGGTTAAATGAAAACACCAAAGGTAAAATGACAATATAAAATAAATTAAATCTAAAAAAAGATCATCAATTAAAAACAGATAATAAAATAACTGGTGAACAAATGACACATAGTATTCTACAATATGCGAAAATTGAGCAAAATAGATACTAATTTACTAAAACGGGTCGATAGGTTACAATTAACAGAGAAGACAGCTAAAATCATTAAAACCCATGCAACTCCGCTCCATTAAAGGAAACCATTATGAAGTAAAACTTAAGAAACTAAATCAATATTGGAATAGTTAAATTATATAACAAGGTAAAAAATCTACCAACCGCTCTGTGGTTGTCGACAAGAACCTCCATGAGGAAGACCGGCAGGTGAAATGTTGAACGAAGGGAACACTCTTGCAGCTCCATAGAGCGAACAGATAAGAACGAATCCCTCTTAAAGCCATGCTATTCGAAAAATTACAGTGACCAATCCGCAAGCGAACCAACTGCACCTTCTTCCGACGAGATTCACGATGTCCTCATTTCCTAAGCTTATTCCGATGGAGAGACGTCCACTTTTCATGACAGCCGGAGTTCACCATTCTCCGTACAAAAAGCTTGAAGTCTGCAGCGGGTTGACTTGCCGCCGTCTTAGCTGCCAAATCCGCCAATTCATTATCCTGCAAGTATAAGTGACCAGGAATGTATGCACACACCGCATTAACACCGGAAGTGTGTAAAATGTGGAGGAGGTCCTGCGGGTGCTGTACGATAGGATGGTGTTTGTACAACACACGAACGTTCTGAAGGGCAATAAGAGAATCGCTTAATATGAGGTAGTACGATACAGAATGACTGGATAGATGGCATACAGCTGTATGAATGGATGTGACAATATGCAAACCAAAAGTATAGGTTTCAGTCCCAGTTACACAGGCACATCCAGCATCGGTGGCGCACTTATTACTGTTGATGTATATGCAAATGCGGTCACTGTAGTGCGATAAAAATTCTAAAAAACAAATACGATACTAGATACAGGCATCGCAGATTTCTTTTGCACCGTCATTCCGATATTTACGTGGCGTCAACCCAGACACGATTAGAGACCTGGAGTATATAAGACTTACCTTCAGGAGAAAGTTGATGCAACATCTGGACGTGAATGCATCTCGAGCTGGTTCAAAGTTTCGCGAATATGAAAATGCATATTCTAGTTGCGCCATGTTTCAAATGCAATTATGATCTTCAAGGTTTCCAGCATGAAAGGGAAACCCTCGAGATTCTATCTGAGTGTTCACAGGCAGGGAAGCTCAGGGGAATAATTACCAGAGCTTGGCAATTGAGTGAAAACACTAAAAGGTGTGTTAGCCACCGCTTGCGGATCAACTACAACTCCTGCTGCTGCTTTTAGAAAGGCAATTGGCATTCTGGTTGATCTTTCAGCAGCACGCCCTAACTTATCCCATACGACAGAGCAAGAGGTATGTCGGTTGAATGATGTTACAAACCTATTCCAAGATGAATTTATTATCCTTAATCCTTTTTCTCGAAGCTTTTTATACTGTATGATATTAATGAGCGTGAGGCGATGTTGGTAAGCCAGGAAAGCAAGCCTGTGGGCACAAATGCAATTCCGGCATTCATCGGTATACCAAGGTATCGGAAATCAATGGGTTCGGCCAGTCGAACTCAGAATGGATTGCTCAGTAGCAGAAAGAGTTTTCTCTGTGAGATGGCGGACTAAATGGTTCCAGTCGTGCTCATTGGAGTTAATTACAGCCAAACCGAAATGCTGTTCCCAGTTGGCTTGATGTAAGCGCCATCTAGGAAACCCGTGGAACATACAGCGTGCGTCAAGAGACTAGCAAGACATAGAAAGTGGCCACTAAAATGCAAATCAGATTTAATATTCCAAGATAACGGGACTGCTAACTGTGGTGAACAAGTCGCTATATCAAAGTGAAAAACTGTGAAAGGCGTCAGAAAGAAAGGCTGCCTCTCCGGTTTTCAGGAGTGCTAGATTCTTATTCTCCACGAATTCAGCAATAAGCTGACCTCTCGCCCAAGCCCGAGGTGAGCCGCAAAGTGGGTAATGGGCATTCACTCAGCCAATAGAAAAGGTAGCTGCGAAACGAGATTTGCTATATCAGAGCGCGGGAGGTCATCATATAGAGGAAAATATATACTGCAAATGGTGCAACTAATCGATGGCATCTTAACCCTCACAGACACGGACTGTATGTGTGATTGTATGAGTACACAGTATGAGAAGATGCCATCTCTAATAAGCACCATGATGCCGCAATGTGCTGGAATGCCCTCTGCCGGTAATAACTCATACCGTCCAGAGGAGCACTGCCTGATCGTAAGGTCTTGAAGACGGAGATGGGCTTCTTGTAAATATATGACCAAAGGCTCAGTCTGGCGAAGCAACAATTTAAGCACTGGTCGAGGAGGTCCTATTCTACGTACGTCATATTTCACCTACAGAATAAATATTACTATATTATGGAATAAATTTAATATAGAAAGGCATTCCTGAAAATTTTGCCGCGCTCATCCGTTTAATTTCTTCTTTTTGTCCGTCGGAGTAGCATTATTTTCGGGGACCTACTCCTGCCGTTTCGCACTGTCCGTCTTGCAGCTAGGGCAGAATACCCCTATTCCATCTCCATCACGGTGGAGGACCCCCTCCTACTGAAAATTTCTGTTCGAAAACTTGAATCCATGAGAGGTACTCATCTGCTAAGCTGGTCGTCGCCGATCCATCCTTTCCCCTGAATATTCCGCAGAAGAGGATCGATAGGAGAGTTCCACCTCTAAGATGCTCTGGGAATGGACAACTTGCCCAACGGGTTGACGCTCTTGAGCGACTCAAAGAACGTGTTAATGTCTTGCATGACCGCGGGAAACGCTTTAATACCATGGAGTTAAGGGTCGACAGCGCCGACAAGAAACCGAACGTCATGATGGACAAGATGGTCCACACAAGTTTGAAAGACTTAGAGGTTGAGACGTCAGGACGTGTCAGAACGTTCAGTGCGTTAAACTAGCGAAGAACGACGGGATGTCAATTTTGAAGATTTTCGCAGCGGTCGCCACCCACAAACAAAGCTTAGCACTAGGAAGCATCGTAGCTGACACCCCACAAGGGGTCTACAACCGGTTTGGTGCACCCGGAATCCCTAGCCAATATTACTATGCCATGTGGGAAATCTCTTCTGATTTGTGAGAGTCAGTAGGTCAAAATGCCCACCCAAGTGTATCCATGGTGGAGACCCGTGTCGTGGAAAGGAATATTCTGGTTGGCTTTTGACGATGATGATGATGATGATGATGACGAGGATGCCAATGATAATTATGGGTGAAGTTTAAGGGCACTCTAAACCAGCGTTTTAAAAAATAGTGTTAAAACCAAAAGATAAAATCGATAAATTCCATAGAAGTGATACTTAAAATTGAAAATAAAGTCAAGCGGAATTAAAAATGCCTGTGGCGGGGACCGTACGGGGACGTAAACTCAAATCTGCATTCTTAAAAGGCACATGTGGAAAACTGTTGAAAAACAGCAGTCATTACTGCAGGATCGCATCACAATAATTAATAAAAGACTAGATCCTGATAGCAAAAGGCAAGTGGCATAAAAAGGGAAAATTCCTGTCTACGGCGCCGGCATTATCCGCCAAGAACTTGGTAATACTGCCTGACAGTTGCAGAGTGGCTCGTAGATCTGCTAAAAGAGAACGCTTTACCAACAAATGGAGGACCTTGAAGTTTTGTCTGCACAACGGATAGAGGGCCCGTGTTGCTTCTTAACAAGTAGCTGTGTGTAAAAATACAGTGGCCGATACGTAAACAAGGAAATGTCACCTCCTCCCGGTGGGATAAACAAGAGCAGGCTACTCCATATAGCGGCAGATCCTTCACGTCTCTGAGCTTGTTGCTACGGACAGCGGACCATTTAGCATGCCAGCATGAAAGTACCGCACTCCGACCATCAAGCCTAAAGTCTGTAGAAGTTACGCATTGCATGGCGGTACTGGTTCCTGCGGCCGCAGTCTTTGCCGTCAAACCCGCTAGTTCACTTCCCGGCAAGTCTAAGTGACTAGGGATTCAAGCGCAGTCCACATTCACGATAGACGCACGGAAAACGTGAATCGTATCCTGAATACACTGTACGAAAGGATGGTAGTTGTGCTGCTCACGAAGGCTCTGAAGGACACTGAGGGAATCATTCACTATAAGGCGGTACCACAGACTCCGACGGCGAACATGGAGAGCTGCATTCCGAGCAATGCAATTTATAAATAGAAATGCGTTTCTATATATATATATATATATTAGGTTGTGCTGGTCAGTTTAATTAATTCTTCTTTAGAGTCGGACTAATATTTTTTCAGAAACACGATCCTGTTGCCTTACGTACTGTCCATGTGGCAGTGAGCCATAATTATCATCTATCTCCTACACGAGGGATGACCCCTTACAAATAGAAATGTTCGGTTCAAGTATCTCAAACAAATTAAAGGTACTATTGGCAAAAATGTTGGTTACCGATGCAAGCTCCCCCAAGGAGATTACTCAGAAGAGGATCTACGTGGAGAGTGGCGAAGTTAATGGCTTCCCTTGGAAGGTTAGGAGAGGGCTTAACCTCTTTTTAAGAAAGTCGCTTCTAAAAGAACTGGTCTTAAAAGACTTTGTTGATGTCGATGATAATTTCTCTGCTCTGTTTATATCGCTTGTCTGGGTTGCGGTTTTCCGACGCGGTGCCGCTTTAGCGACAACAGAGTTGTAGCTACCGGAGCGCCGATTGCAGGGTTAGCGGTGACGCAGGAGTTTATGGCTTATCAGCATGAGACCTGCTTTCCCACTCGTATCTCCTGGATCGTTTTCTCCTCCATAAAACGGGGGCAATTGCGGTAACTAGATGGGTGTTCGCTGCTGTAATTCATACAAGCTGTAGTGATAGTGCAAGCTCCATCTTGCGATGCCTCTCCACAGATAGCACAAGTAGAATAACCAGTACACAGTTCACTATTATACCCAAGAGTAACCTCGATAGTTTTATACCCTGCGTTAATACTTTGTGGGAGAGTCATCCGATCAAAAGTAAAAACAGAGCACCGGTAGGCACGAGTTCACTATTAACTTTCCGTTAAACCCTATACACAGATATCACACCCAGGTCTGACAGATCCTCTTGAAGCGTCTCATTGGACAAATCCTTCAATGCGTTGGGGGTGATTGCACCGCGCGAGGAGTTTAACGTGTTGTGCTGCTCAGCCGCAACCGGATAGCTGCCTGACACTTCGGCCTTCAATAATTTGCCTGCCTGGGATGCGAAAATGTCTCTACCAGGAGTGTACCTTTCCGCGTTTATATACAGGTGTGAACCGAACCAGCAAATTTGTCAAGACGTCTCTGTTTAACAAAAGGGCTGACAAAATATCCGACCTTCCTCTGTCCTGGCTATCAGCAAGTAGAGAGGACCAGTGCAGCCGATTACTTCTTTACCAATCACCATTTTTTTATATACGTGCCATAAAAGGTGGTAACAAATTCCATCCCCAGTGCTCCCTATCCACTACGGATATAAGGAATCGCCCCACTGGGGATACAGCAATCTCGCCGTCCCACTCCCCATGGAGTTCTCTGGAATACTTAGTTCTGACCGATATACTAGTCATGGATTAGTCCCTTGCCTCCCGTTTAGGCGAAGCAGAAACCACAGCGGTGAGGTAGGCTGTTCACCTTCCGCAATTAGTGAAGAACAGAAGCCCAGGCTCAGATAGGCAACCCTCAACGAACCATGATATCCCTCTCCACCGACACGGGTCTCTACGCTCGCCCTACACGTGGATGGGTATTTGGACAGAAAGACTCACTCGCCACTCAGAGGTTGCCCACACGAGAGAGTCGGACCGCCTGGTACCCCTAACTCGTATCTAACGTAGTAGGCCCCTGGGGAGACTAAAACAGCAAGGTGTGGATATCTATTATTTGTAGATGTTGTCCGCTGGTTCTTCCACGTATGACAAGGCTAGAGCATTAGACTTCATGTAATAAAGAAACAACACCCTAAGCTTTATGATGGACTAAAAACTTACCTGGGTGTATAAGTCCGCATTTACTTCGCGGGATCTCCAAGTAATTGCCAGGGCGAGGTGTGTCCCAGTAAGAAGAAACGCTATAATAAGAGACATTGTCCGAGACATGGGCATCATGGTGTGCACGGCGAGAAGGAGGACAAACAGTGGCAAAGGAGCAGTGTTCCAGGACAATATCAGGGTACCAGCGCCTAGGACTCCCGTCACCACCAGCGAGACTCCTAGCGCCAACATGTCTGACCTCTGTAGACAGGCAGCCACCTGTCCCACCACAAACAATCCTAGTGCTATCACAGTCATCAAAGACAGCACCGCAACTGGAACCAAAGGTGCCTGTAAAACATCATTGTATCTTGTTACGTATATCTATAGATATACAACAATGCACAGTTTAAAACAATGTATCAAGGCTCTATACAACATTTTTAATTAGAATGCTTATGTATGTAGTATACATGTATGTGTGCATGTATGTGTGTATATATGTATCTTCTTTGTACGTTTTATATGAATGTAATATATATGTTTGTATATTTCTATGCATACATGCATACGTTTATATATATATATATATATATATATATATATATATATACGTATGCGAATTATAGATATTTGAGTGTGTGTGTGAGTGTGAATGTATGTATCAATGTTTTCAAAACATAGATTAGTTACCTTTAGGGTAGTCCCCTTTACGGGTATATGAATGTGAGAATAAATATCTGCAAATCAAAGTAGTAATTTTTAACATTTTAGGTGTATCACACTCTCACACTTTTAACACCTCCAAACACGAGGGTTCTTAAGGTATGCAAAATATATCTTCCTCTCGCTCATGTAATCTTTTCTTGATCTAAATTTTGTTCCCGCTAGCCATTTTTTAATGTTTGGGAATAAGAAGTCATAGAAAGCTTACTTGGGCGCCTTTGTGGGATGTGCCAACAATTCATAAGCAATGCAAGCAGGGGCAACTGTATGTCAATCCGACGGCAAGCATGTAGTACTCGTTGTGTTTCCCCTTCCATTAATTCTCTCTCTTTTCTCACCGCTGTAGCTAATTGCCCTGTATTGTTTCGTGTTTTAGATTTACAGCTCACCTTCTTAACAGTGCTGACACGAAGTACCTGTCAATGCTGTGGACTTCACATAGCCAGTTGTGAGAAAGCAAATCTGTGAAATGTTATTTAATCTAAGAGTGGACGGTAACTCTTAGAAGAGAGTTGAGTCCTAAGATCGATAGTCGCAGAATCTCCAGCAGAAGGCAGCCTCAATCCATATAATATATTTCCGACGTGCTATCGATCTATCTGAAATAACTTTTTGCTCCTCAAATCATTGTATTTAATCCTTTAGAAGTGGCTCTGTTCTCTGCGGAGTGGTCCCGTGTCAAGAACGTTTTGAGTATCCAAGAAGAATTCTGCAATTCTTAACTGCAGTTGCTTTCTCTCGCTGTAAGCCGAAGGTAAGAGAACTTCCCTATCGTCTTTCGTTCTGAGGACGGTTCTCCACCCTAACTGTGTATGGAGAGATCTGGCACCTAACACGGTGTAGGGCACGTTGCGGTGAAGACCCTTGACGTAGATGATGTCAGGAGTTTGGCCTCTGCTGGAGGGATCTCAGAGCACACTGCGCATGTTCTTCATGGTGCGACGATAGAAGAAAAAGTGATATGGGGCAGAAGGAAGTAAATTTTAATAGGAAGTTAATGGAGGGGAAACAGAAATGTAGTGGGAGGTGAATGAAAGGGTAAGGATAAAGGTTGAAACGGATATTCATTACAGAGCTGATAAGAGTGGAATTGTGAGCGGAGATAAGCGGGTTTAGGATGCCGTTGGCTGTCTAATAATTGTAGAAGTAAACTCTTAATTTGGCTGCAAGCATCCACAACGTCTCTTGAAAGGTCATCATTCAGAAGTTTGAAACAGAATGACTGCCATATTACGGCGATAGGTTGTTAAAGATCGTTTTCAGGCTGTTCCATTATTGGCACTTTAGAGCAAGACCAGCTGGTTTGAAGTAAATGACAGGTTTGCCAATGACCTGTTTCAAATGAAGCGAAATGGAATCTGAAACGATTTCGTTTGAAGACGGATCTCTTGAGCTAAAATGGGCGTCAATGTTTGATCACATGACCTTGACGAAAAGCGGCTACTCCTCCGGAGAAGGCCTCACAGACACCGGTTTACCGCAGTTGGCAATGGCAGTGATAAACTGCGGCGAGGAGGTTGTAGAGAGGTGTGAGAATGGTTGAGCAAATGCACGGGTTCCCTGAAAAATAAAAAAAAAAGAAATAAAAACGGTTAATTCCGGTTAAGGAGACAAAAAACAACAAAAGAGAGAAGAGCACTTACACGGTCGAAGGAGAGATGACGAGTGATAGACCATCGCATGTGTATGACACCTTCGAAGATGGGCCGATAGATTTGTGCAAAGAAGGAAGCGGAACCTAGCGGAAAAAAGATTTCGCAATGAGATTATCGTTGAAGTGGTAAATTGAAACTTTGTATTTTGAGAAAAAGATTTAGAGCGATACATCGCAACAGAGATAGGAGAGGTATACTGTTCCGTAATTCCCACAAGAAGCGGAGTGGTCACTCTGCAAACTACGCGAATTTTACTGCCAATTAGAACCGCAGTGGGCATTTAGAAAATGAAGAATGGAGTGAAAAACCGGAGGTACAGCTTAACTATCGAAATATTCGCCATAACCATTACTGGAAACGACCCAATGTTTACTCGTCTTCGAACTGGGGTCGGTGTTGATAGTGAAGGCTATGGGAGGTGGCGGCACGAGCGAAGGGTTGGGCAGTTCGTGTGAAGCAAATACGCCGATAAATGACGGATTTTTGCATAATCAGGAATATATTTGATATGTATTCATTTCACGAGGATGGATCTGTTGAAATCAATTTGTACGGTTCAGTAAAATTCGGATATGACGTGAAGGCAAACGGGTTCGGAGAATTTTTTAAATTCTGTTTTTATACCAATATTATCGTGATGTAGACCTGAAATATAATTGTGGGCGGCCATCATGTCCGGCATGAGGTCCAAGGAGAAAATGATGAAAACCTTGGCGTATTCCGATCTTGAGATGTTGATCGCTTTGTTTTGAAAGACCTTATCCAAAGCAAGGATGAGGGATTGATAACCCTGAATAGAGAAGTTTTGCTCTAAGTTGAGATTAAGAGAGGGCGGGACGGCTCTTCACAGAGAATTACATGGTCACGATGTTGAAATGTTGAAAGTTGAAACGATTTTTTTAAATATGACCAGAATGGGCCTTATCGGATACTATCCCCAGATTCATGCGACTCTGAACCTTTCAGGCCAAAATGTTGGAAAATGAGGCGGAAGATATTCCTGAAGCTAAGCTAAGACTTTGACGGTTAACGGTCTTGAAAGGTATGTTGATGCTGGCCCTGGCAAGCGCACCCTGATGGGCAATCTCAATGGAAGGCGAGGGACGCGCTCTCTTAATGTAGATACGGGCATCTACAGTTTTGGTTGATCCTTTAAATTCTGAATTGGTGGATATGAGATGAAATTAAGGCGATATAGTGATGGTGAGGCCCACGTTATTGACCATGAGTAAATCCTGATTAAAGAAAGCGTGAGAATAACAACCGATGAGTTGTACCGGCTTGCTGTTTTTGGTGTAATCAAGGCACTGTTTAAGTCCAGCGTTATTGATCACATTGTCAAACTTTCCGGCATAGTTCTGGAACCATAGGGACAACTACAGACGGTTATTCATGACAATGGAAGAGTAGTAGAGAATACTTTCAATATACGTTCTACAAGGATAGCCTTACTGAGGCATGTAGATGCTAACTTTGTTGGGGGGACGTTGACTTGGCCAAACAGAGCACTCAAGGGATTATTAACCAGCGTGATCTTATCTTCAACGTCAAGAACAGTATCGTCCTGACTTATAATCTGAACGAAGATTTCGAGAACCACATATGATCAGCCCAGATACTCTGCGTCATTAGAAGAGTAGCGAAACATATTGGATGCATTATTAGACATCGCATTTTGAGGATTGAGTTGAACGATTTCAGATTCTTCAATATTGGATTGAATGGGAAATTCTTTGAAGAATTCCTATTCCCAGCTCTTAAAACTGGTCCCATTTGTGATGTGAAGATGTCCGCACATTAAACGTGTCCGTTTTTAGACTGTCACTTTCTAGATCTTCGCTTTCCTTTTAACTTGCGCGAGGTTTTGGAAATGCGAGATTTCTTAGTCGTCCGCGAAAGTTTTAGGCACTTTCTAGCTGATCCCATCATGGAATGGATTTGGACGGCACGTGGACTGCGATTTACGTTTTATATTGGTTTTCGCTTCTCTTAAACTGGTTTGGAATTCCTCTTGAGGCGCAGCAGAATATGTGGCAATGTCGGCAACAACGTTAGAACCCACTTTTAAAGCTTCTTTACCGACCGCTTTGGCTCCACTCTTGATAAAAGGGGAATAAGTTTCGCAAAACAACCTCCAAGAGCACTTAATAAACTAGTACATTTTTGAAACTCATAACCCCTATAAAGAATAAAGTCGCGATTGTTGGAACCATGCAGCCGGCCTGATTTAAGTAGTAGCGAAGCACAAGGATATCGGTTGCGGTCATGGTTTTGGTCTAAAAGACAGGACTAAAGTAGAAGGAAATTTTCGGCAAATGGAATGAGATTCCAAAACCGTCTCTTATATTCACCCAGCAGCAAATGAACCGAAATTTGAAGAAACAAAAATCTTTCTATGGAAAAACGTTTACAGTTTTCGGGTTCGACTTCGATGGTGGCACTGTCTTTAACTTGAACAAAGAAGTTACCAACCCATTGGGAAGAGACGATATTGCAATAGAGGAAAATGTTGTAAGGAAACACCTTAAAGAGATCCATCATTTATGAGGCCTTTGGAAAGCGCTACAAGTCCTTAACAGGTAAGTAACCAAGCATTCGCGCTGACAGAACCGCGCGCGTGACAACACGCATTAGTGGGATTATTTTGGGAATTTGATTTTTCTATTCGGCGGATTCAGATGTATGTTCGGAAGTTTCTTTCTGCGGCAGATTCAGATGCTGTTGGATTTCTTTGGTTGGTTCGTCGCTTATAAGTTAATTGACAAGCACTCTTTTGTCAAGAGTTACGGTTCCTACAACCTCCATTGTATTGTTTTGAAAATCTTGATTTTATATTTCGTAGGGTGTTTCTTCGGTTTGAGTTACGAAGACCGCTTGGTTCACGTATACTCTACCATCCTTCGCACAGATAAACTTTAGAACATTGATATAGGAACGAATGACTTGGTTGATGGCGGCCAAAAACCCAGTACTTTTTTTTTTCTCTAGACAAATAACGGAAGTGTACGCCAAAAAAGTGAACCATGGTGCGACAGTCCGAGAGGAAGCTCTTGTGAGTTCCATCGAGAGAGGAGGTGGTACTTAGAATGTAAAAATGAAGCGGATATCTCAATTTGGTAATGGCCACCTCCCACTCACCCTGCAATACCAATCGTTGAGGTCAGCAATTGTAGAACCGCGCGGTCGTATTATCCGGAAAGCGATCCATGGACGTATTGCTGGTCAGCGTGATAGAAAATGGATCTCCATGAATAATAGTAATGACACATCCAACGCTTTGATCCAGGAACTAAATTTGTGGGGATAGCCTTTCCATTTGATGAGCACATCCTTCTTGACACCGCGACTTCTGGTGGAAAGAATTTTATCGACTTTGTAGATGAGATGAAGTCTCACGTGTTGAAGTTCGTGTGGTTAAAAAAAGCTATGACAAGGTAGCTGTGAACTACCATGTAGACTTTTCATCGGTCTAATTTTGCTCGCTATTTTACCGAAGGTAATTTTTTCTTTGGAAATGCAAACGTGATCGACTACCTTGAGGTTTGGATAGAAAATTAGGGAAGGATAATAAAGGTTATGGCATCTCGAGAATGTGGTATTTGGAAACGTTTTTGGAGTCGTTTTAATGCAACGATGTTAGAGGCTCTTGTAAGATTGAACCAGCTTACTTATTTGTATTTTTGTGCGTGAAGTGTTTTCAGGTTTTGGTCTTTAGGGCTCTGTTGAAGCGTTCCACTACCGTACCCTTAACCTTATTGTTGGTCGTGTAATGGGGTATGAGATGTTTTTATTTTTTTTTCAAAAATTGTTGAAAGATTGTTTTTAAATTTGGTGCCCTTGTCCGTTCGCAAAATTTTTGGAAATCACCCACTTTCTGAAAATATGTGGCGAAAAGCCTTCACGAATTCCTCTCCTCTTTTGGCCACCAAGAAGTCCCCCCAAGAAAATTTGGAGAACACGTCAAAGGCCTACAAAATATACTTGTACGGAACATTGTGAGTCTTGAGGTTATCCAAGACTTTAAGATCGGATTCCCAAATATCACCTATATTGATTACGTCATATTGTTTCGTAGGGAAACGCTTTCTAGCCGAGTTGTGCAGAGTGTAGCCCTCTTTCTTACGAAGAAAGTCTTCGAATCTAGATTTTGGGAGACCGATAGTTTTGCGCAGCTTTTCGGCCGTCCGTAATCCGGTATAGCGATCCCTTTGATTATAGATGCTTTCTATGACCTCTTGGAGATTTTGTATGGGAGCGAAGCCCGTAGTGACAGTAAATGTAGGTTGTGTTGCGAGTTTTGAACCACCAGATTTTCGCATTCCTCGACAGTGAGATAGGTGAGATTACTTATGTTTGTAATCATAATAACCAAACTTTAGATTGAAAAATGAGTATTTATACCGGCAGAAAGTAAGAAGACGGTTCATTTGGGAGAATATCAGTTCGATATCACTAAGAATCGGGCTTATACTAAGTGCAGTCAAAAGTAGACAACCGTGAGGCGTTTGCGTTGTTTCTTGAAAGGTCTCTAATAAAAAACGTTGAACTTCAAAGTAACATTTGCTGAAATAATATTTCAATTTGCATCTTGTCTCGGTTGTTCTTAAACTCCACACAGTAATTGGCATTAAGGGAAATTATGAAAACATTTTCCCCTTGGGAAACACATTCTGTAGAGGGTAGGTGACCCCAAAATTTCGGTGGTGTGAATCCTTAGTTAAAAAAATTAGATACTTCGGTAGCACACAGTCTAGAATTATGTCATCCACAACGAGCAGATCGGCGTCCCTTATGGACTCTTGGGGTGGAATTCCTGCGTGGGTGTGTACGTTAAACTTAAAATGATTAACTGTTTTTTTCATGTCTGGCGGATACTCTGGAAGGTGGCACCAACTGACTCTACCAATAGGTTTGTCAAATATCTGCTCAGAGTTGGCAAGGAGGTGCTTCACAAACGCAGACATTGCGCATCGAGAGAGGCCAGCGAGCTGCATAGAGCTGGGAAAAGTGAATTTGGGAACAGCTTACTGGGAAACGTGTCACCTGGTAGCTTATCTATTTCTATACCCCTCTTAAATTTCTTTCCCCGATCTGGAATCACCTTTCCCTTTCTATCCCTGCTTTTATGCCCTTGCTATGCTCATTCCCCCCTCCTCAGTTATGGCTGACGTCATGTGCAAGTACCTCGACGTTTACTACTCTCTCTAGCCCCTGTATGATGATGAACGTCTGGTTATCGCTCGGCTCAACTTACTTTATTTGGAAAAATGTTGATCGGGTCTGGGACTCTCTGAATTCGGAATTGAAACACTTATTTCAAAATTTAAAATGTGTAAATTTCACTGGAATCAAAGCTGGCAGCGCTTCTACCTTGACGGTCCGGCGCCATTTGTTAGTTATTTTCAATTGTGTTCGCTTGATATTATTCATTAATAAAATTCATTTCTTCGCTCATGCATGTCGTCCTTTTCACCCCTACCCATTTCCGTTTTTCACGCTTTTTGCTGTTTTTTAGGCAAGACCCTCATAATGTGTAAAGATATCAAGGTTGAGTGTACACTCTGATCCCTAGACTCGCATGAAAGAACTGTCGTTACCGATTTGGGCGATTATCTATTGGACTTCCCTCCAAAGGCTGTAGACCTAGTTGGGAAACAACTCATACCAGACTGCAAAAATATGCTCGACAAGTGGAGAAGCTGCACTGACCACTATTCTAAAACCTGGATGCATCACTCCCCACAAGGGTCACCATTCGTCTCTGCATTGTCGCTCTCTTCCCCCATTTCGTATCGACTGCATTAAGTGCTACGACGTCTACAATGGTAATTATGGGATGTTTCAAGAATAAATTTAGTATTCTTACAGTGTTAATTTTCCAAAAACCCCTTCAGAATACCACTTTGTTCCATTCAGACAATATCAACTTCCAAAAAAGGCCAACCAAATAATGTTGGCTCTGTAAGTGTCACTAACAACAATACTATAAGATAAAGAACTGACTTCATTCCATCTATGTATCCCTCCACCTTCTTCTCCTGTAATTAATACATCTAAACAACAAGCAAGTGAATTAGACCAAATCCCAAAGTCAATACTAGTGCCAGTTACGGAATCCTTTGGCTCTAAGGCAATGTATCTTCCTTGTAGGAGCGCTACCAAAGGGCCATTGGATCTTCCCATATTGGTGCTTGCCACTTCCGGTTTGGGCTAATCCTTCTCCTTACTATGGGCTACCGTGAAGACAGGACGCGTAGAGTTGCGCTAGATCAGTGCATTACTTGGTGCTTAAATAGTGCTGTATGTGGATATAGAGGAAAGGCCACACAGTGAACAATGTATTATGATGTAAGGTTCATAGTTGTAGGTTTAATAGTTAATTAGTTATACTTTGAAAAAAGAAACGTATCCACCATGATTTTCTTCAAAAAAGAAAAAATAATATGTTATCAGTTGAAAATTCAATTAGAAATAACACAAGCTGAATCAAAGTTAGAAAACGAATGGTTTAAAGGTGAATGTGAGAAACCAGATCTATATTTTTCCCTAGCAGCGGTGAAAATAGCTCTACCAAATGTATCTGATAAAAAAACCCACTTTTAAAAGAAACGTACAGTTTTTATAACTGTGATGCTAGAGAAATACACAATATCGTGACAAGTAATTTGAAATCCAAGGAATATAAAATACATACAACTTGTCTCAGAACAACAGGCCAAAATTTAATTATGGTAACAGACCGAACCTGATTAGTCAAAAACCATGAACTATAAAAAGTCCATAGACAAAGATTTAAAGATTGAAACACCAAGAAAAAGATACCCCTTGTTAACAATATATGGCACACTAGTAGAAGTTAAAGAGAGGGAGCTAATGGATAACTTATAATTTGAAAATTTGATGCAGAAAATAGCCAAACAAGGCTTTGAAAAAGAAATAAAGTTTAGATTTAAAACAGGACCGCGCAATCGCGCTACAGTACATCGCGTTATTGAAGCGTAACGTAGGTTGAGGAAATTAATTTTGGTCAAACAGAAACTACTCATTGGTTTCCAAGCAATCAATGTAAAAGGTTTTCTTTCAGTATCAAAATGCCTGAAGTGCTTTGATTACGGTCACGTAGCAAAGTACTGCACTCAGCGGGTGCTGAGCGGAAACGGGACATGAACGAAAGGAATGCAAGAGCAAGGAAAGATCACCCAAATGTATCCCTTGTGGTAAACGTAAAAGACATGAAGGGAAAAGGCAATTGTCCACATTTGATATAATGTTACATAGGGCCCTGGACAGAATGGAATATGGCGTATAATTATAATTATTTTTCAGAAACCTTAAGAGAAACACACCTAATAGAATTAGGAGAAACCTTAAACGTGTAATTGACGATAAACAGAAGTTAAAGCAATCAATCAAAAATGTCAACTTACACAAACACTGGAATTAACCTGCCAAGTTACACAAGCTGATTTAGATGCTGAATATTATAAACTACACAAATTTAAACACCGAGGTCCTAGATAACATTGAAACAAGACTAAATTTACCACAAAAAGCACGAATACACAATATTGACCAAGAGCTTGGTATAAAGGAAAAGGTAGAAGTAGATTATGCCGCTATAAGTTATTTAAAGACGGGGATTCAGATGAAGGACAATACTTACCACAACTTTTTCATCTAATGTATGTGATGATAGTATTAAGGAAGAGGACGGGGAAGAAGAAATACAAAACGATAAAAGTACACTTCAAAAAATCACTTTTGGGCATGAGATTATTTTTAATACAATATGAGAAAGAAAGAAAATTAAAAATGACGTAGAACAGACAGCAGAAAATGAAATCGTTGAAGAAGAAAAAACTGAAGCTTTAAATTATATAAAGTGAAATACCGAAAACCTAATAGTCAATGCACAGGAAGTCAGCTGCAACCTAACGCAGCGGGTGAACTGCTGATTTACCCTGACCTTGATGCAAGGTTAAAGTTAAGTCGTTTAGAAGAAAAAACTACATTAATTTCTGCGTTACGTCATATCATAATGAATTAACATGAAAATGGTGAATCAATAAGATTCCAAGTTTCCAATACCGTGGACAGACTTCAATTAAAACACAAAACTTACCCACTGATTCTTATTAACTTTTGGATTTGCTAAAGACCGTTATAGAAAAAGATAAGAAAAGTTGGACTTAAATGAAGTTTACAAACACTGTGTTTTATGTTATAGAAGAACCGTTTTTGACAGCAGACAAAATTGGCCGAATTGCTATGCACATGTTGGACATGCTGGAGTCCGATAATCTAAAACTATTATAAAAAATCAACCTATTAGACCTATTTTTCCCAATATAACTTCACATTTGCCGAATACACTTTTTAAGCCCAATAATTAATCCTTAAAAGCAAACACATACAAACTACCAAATAATAAAGATTCCAGTAACTTTTTAATCACTTAATAAAAACTGGAATCATTTTAATACAAAATCAACGTCTCACACAAATATCACACCAGGTCCAAATCTATGGGGCAAAAAAATAATGGACAAAGGAAAACAAATCAATCACAGCAGACAAATAATGATATCGTCCGATGTACCAACCAGGTTAAAGGACGTTAAGCTAAAAAAAAAAAAAAAAAAAAAAGAAAAAGAAAACGAAAAAAATTACTGACTATAGCATCATCAATAATGGAAATAGATTGTGAAATATTCGTCTAATTAGAGCACATAGATTATTTTGAGAACTTACAAACCCAGAGAACACACTTCTATGCCAACGCAGGCTACATACGTCTAAAAAGGCAACAGGGCCGACTTAGAAGGATTATGTGGATGGATTAATATTTCACAATTGAATGCACAACGTAGCAAGCATGTAGTGTCGGAGCTAAAGATGATGGCAGAGAATTTAAATTTAGTCATCATTTGCAAACAGGAACCATAAACTCACAATGGGAAACTTGACATTTACCAGCAAGAATGTGAGTAATTTATAATATCCTAAACTCCATAGCAGCTATCATAATATAGAATCCTTAATAGAAATTGTAAATTTAGCACAATTCAGCACTAAATACACTAATTGCTGGAAAATATCACATGACTCTGGGAAATTGGTTTTAATAAATCAGTACTTTCAATACAGTCACAAAATTGAACCATATCTCACAGATACACTACCCAATCTAGAAGAAATTTTCGTCTCAGATGCAAATGTGAAATCGGAATAGTAGTTAGATAATTTTAGACCTGAGAGAGGGAAATTTCTCGAAGAACCAATTATAGAATTTCACCTGGAAATTGTAAATTTACTAACATATGAAAATTAAACAGTAGCTTCATCCAACATAGACTTAACCTTAAGTAATCAACAAGCGATGATCAAAACCAAGGATTGGACCGTACGTCAAGACCTAACATCAAGCGATTATATACTAGTTTGTTTTAAGTATTATTTAAATGAAATTAATATTCAGAATGAAAATATGGAAGTATGTTATAATTATAAACAAGCTAAATGTCATTATTTGGAAACTCTTTCTGAGGATATGTTAAAGTATGAAGGGATATCAGTTGACATGGACGCTCAAAACTCAGTGAGTGCAATACAACACTATAAACTCAACTGTTCCGAAAGAAAAACCAAAGAAATATTGTGATACAATTTGGACCGATGCCTCGTAAAAGACAGGAAATAAAATGCGCAAACTAAGAAGGATCTATCAAAAATCCATTATAGCAGAAATTCAAGAAAGAAACTTAAATTGTTTCGAGCAAGCAAAATTAAAATACAAAAAACTACTAAATGAAACTCGGCAAAACACCTGACAACAATTTATAGATACATAGTTGGAAACCAACCATTTGGGAACACCATGTAAATTATCGTGGACTAAATTAGGAAACCAAACATGATGACAACGTTGAGAAAAAGAAGGTGAGGGCATGACAACTAACTGTATCAGTAAATACATTAAACACATTACTAGATAAACTATTACCTGCGGATAAAAAAGATGATAATAACACACAAACCTTAAAAGGAATACAGATTTTTGAGAATTATACCAATTAATAATTATACCCTATAATATTTCGGAAATTTGACTAATAATAAGAAATCTTAAAAAGCAGAAAGCGACGGGCCCAGATGGAATAGTTAATGAAGTGTTAATAAATTTGGAGGATCAAGCTTAACCATTTCTATTTAATCCTTTCAACGACAGCAACTGGAAAGGTGGCTTTCCTTACTGTTGGAAGGTAGCAAAAGTGGTACTTTTAAATAAGGGAGCTGACAAAAATCTACAGGAACCGAAGTCGTATCGCCCAATATGTTTACTAAACAGAGCTGGTGAAACTTTAGAATAATAAATATGAAAATACTAAAGGAATTTAGAATTGTGAATGTGTTAAATAATAAACTATATCCTTTTTGTAAAAGTTTTTCCACAAAGACGCCGTTAATCAACTAATTAGAGATATCAGAAATGCGCAATCTAAATACATTATTGCTATTTTAATTGATATCTCTGGCGCCTTCCACAAGCTCTGGTGGCCGGGGCTATTTCACTGGTTGTAATTAAAAGCTTTCCCTAAAATGCTGTATAAAATTCTCCTAAAAGGCAGAAGGATATTTGTTAAACGAGTCAACCCCAAAATTTTGAGAAATATTTTCAAAAGATGTCCCCAGGGGTCAATTCTTGGACCGACCTTTTGGAATCTTGTTCTGGAAATCTTATTGGATGAATTAGTAGCCACCACCAATGTAATGGAAACTATTGCTTTTGATGTTTTATTTTTAATTAATGGAGAAACTAGAGCTGAAATCGAGAGGAAGGCCAACAACTCAAAGCTAGTTCTACATAATTGGAGCATAACATCTATACTACGGATAGCTCCTACAAAATATTCTTGTTTACTGTTTAAGCGTACTTTGAAAAGGAATCAAATAATAAAATATCTTAATGAGAGCATAACGCCGCAAACAAAGTACAATTTTAATAGATGAAAACTAAATTTCAGAGAGCATGCTGAATTCGTGAGAATAAAATCGGAAAAAATGATATTAAAATTAGGCCAAATTACACAATCTAACTTTAAGTACCCTTTAACACGATAACAACATGTCATACAGGTGCATTTGCCTCAATAATTACTTATGGAGCAAATACATGGACGGATGGCTATGATCACCGGATTGTTAAGAAGATCACAGCTGAAAATATAAATACGAGCTTTAAACATCACGCCAACGATGGCTTTATTAGTAGTACTGGCCAATTGACTACATAATTAAGTTGAGGGCAGCATCGACATGGCTAAAAAAGAACCATTTTGGGAAAATTAGAGAAATTATAGCAAATTACTGTAATACATAAACAGTTATTAAAAGTTTTCTACGAAGGCAATGGCTACAGTAATAGGACAGTATTGAACAGGAAGGACGCTCTAATGGAATTTTTAACAATATCGCGGAAAGATTAAGTTTGAAACCTGTAAAACCAAAAAAAGGCATGCTACATTTTTTAACAGGACACGGATCATATAAGACATACTGGAAGAAAATATGGAAGACTACAAATGTTTATTGTGCAATAAGCAGGAGAGTCCTGAACATGTTTTATTTGAATGCATAAAATACACAGAACAAGCAGGGGTAGAGAGGAAGCTATTAGTACAATAATGTGGATAGAAGGGATACCAACTGAACCAAGGAACGACGAGAATAACACACAACGAGGGGTAGAAACAAGATCAGAGAGCCTTAGAAGAAAGGATTAAAATTGGGAATGAAATGGACGGAGATGATTAAACAACACTTATAATAAATGAGAAGTGAAGAAAAAGACAAAGGGCGCTGGAAGATGAATGTTAGAAGAAGATGGAGGGTCAATAATTACAGTTATTGCAGTTGTTATATTTATTCTCATTCTATGAGAAAGTATAATTTCTAACCGACCTCTTTTATATCCATCACAAGTCAATAGATCTATTGAATGAATATATAACATACTTACAATGAATTAACTTCAATTACTAAGTAATCCTAGTATGGCAGATTAGTGCAATGGAATGGAGGAACAAGACTCTAAGTTAGGGATGAAGGCAGAAGATACCGATTTGGGGATGAAGTAAGAAGATGGCGAACCAGGGATGGAGGGATAAGATGGCGAGTAAGGGATGAAGTAAGAAAATGGGGTTTCATGGATGAAGTGGGAAGATAGCGATTCAGGGATGAAGTAAGAAGATGGCAAGCCAGAGTTGTAGGGAGAACATGGCGAGTCAGGAATGAAGTAAGAAAATGGGGTCTCATGGATGAAGAGGGAAGATGGTGTTTCGGGAATGAAGGCAGAAGATGGTGATTCATGGATGAAGTAAGAAGATGGCGAGCCAGGGCTGAAGGGAGAAAATGGCGAGTCAGGGATGAAGTAGGAAAATGGGGTTTCATGGATGAAGCGGGAAGATGGTGTTTCAGGGATGAAGTAAGAAGATGGCGAGCCAGGGCTGAAGGGAGAAGATGGCGAGTCAGGGATGAAGTAGGAAAATGGGATTTCATGGATGAAGCGGGAAGATGGTGTTTCAGGGATTAAGTAAAAAGATGGCGAGCAAGGGTTGAAGGGAGAAGATGGCGAGTCAGGGATGAAGGGAGAAGATGGCGAGCCAGGGCTGAAGGGAGAAGATGGCGAATCAGGGATGAAGTAGGAAAATGGTGTTTCAGGGATGAAGCGGGAAGATGGTGCTTCAGGGTTGAAGGCAGAAAATGGCGATTTAGGGATGAAGTAAACAGATGTCGAGCCAGGGCTGAAGTAAGAGGTTGGCGAGTCAAGAATAAGGTAAGAAAATGGGGTTTAATGAATGAAATCGGAATATGGTATTTTAGGGATGAAGGGAGAAGATAGGGTTTTGCAGACGACACAATTAACCAATGGACTTATTACTTATATAACTATTCGATTAGACCACCTTATGTTCATGGCAAATGTTCATTTCACGACATTTCCTAAATTTTAAATGAAGAGACTAACCTGGGACATTAGCACCAGAAACAATTAGATAGTTAAGAAGTTATGATAAGGTTTGAAAGTTTAAAGCTAGATGTTTTATTTAGTACAACTAGTTTACTAAAATAATTAGAGAAAATTTATTCTAACAAGTTAGAAGTGAGAATTTATAAATATAGTCGCATTATTTTAAATTTTAGAATAATTTAACATCACATAAATAATTTTAATAGTCAATGAAAGGTAACATAGAATAGAGAAAAGGCAAAAATAGAAGGAAACATGGCCACCTAATGGCAATTTTGTACCAGTACCGGTACAGTTAGAATGTTAGATTTAGGCATCTTAGTAGCAGTAGTAGCTTACTACCCTAAGTAGTAAAGGATTAATTGTATAAAGAGATTAATGAATAGGGTAGATTGGGATTTTGTGAGTGTTTCTATTGAAAGGGATATAGTTAGTTTAGTTGATGGATCTGATTAATTATTATTTTAATGCTAGTTTATAGTAAATGGGATAGGGTAACAATCAGCTTTAAATACTGGTCTCCAATACAATTACTTTAATACGATGTTTAATTGGTTTTTAAAACCAAGAATGGTTTCTTATCTTTAATTTTATTATTTTGGTTTATTATTTTAGTTATTAGTTATAATTATGCCTGTAAAATGTAAATGTTCTTATATAGGTACATGTTATTTATTGTGGAAATAAATATAAAGTTTGTATTTACACGTGCCGGTATAAGCGTTGAGGTGCCGGAATGTCGTATTGAAGACTATTTATTTATTTTAGTACATGTAGAAAAATCAAATGACTTAACTTGAGCTAAGATATTTTAAGTTCATGTTTCATTCATCTGCGGTGCTACAAATAGTAAACGTAGTAGTTAAACTCAATCCAAAAAAAAAAAAAAAAAAAGAAATTCATGTTCCACAATGTAAAATACAGTAGTCAGTAATGCATAAATTCTGTCGGGCGTTTCCTCATCCTGAGAATTGGAATGTCGGGTAACTGCACCCCAAACTCATTTCACCACTTCAATCATCGTCTAAAATAAACTGCACAATGGCGTAAATAAACACAGTGAGTAATGTCAAAAAGAGAAGTTTTTTCACTGTACTAATAAATAAGTCATTTGATAATGTTACATATTTAAGAACCCATGTGGAATCTCTAAAGGACCAGCTGTCCATCTGAAGATTAATGTCATGCTTTCAAAATATGATATTATGAATTAAAGATTTGGAAGCTATTTATCATACTAAAATGCAACTTTTCAAAGAAATAGGAAATAATAAGTCACAATTAATTAAAATGACCATAAGCCGTGATTCCAAACGAATATGACCAATCGAACGATAAATTCAAATAAACATTCCTTTACTTAAAAATTCTGGACTTAATTTATTTCTTCAGAATTACACAACTAGAAGCCTATTTGCGAATGACATATTTTAATAAAAGTTTCCACAGAGCGTTACTACACTGCGGTTATTGGCCGTTTTCAGCGTTATTTTAACCTTCCTTCACTTATTTTTCCTCGAAAAACTAGTCCAACGTACACCATAAACAGGGCACATAGAATACGATAAAACCAGAGCAGCAAAAAAGTAACATATTGGATTCTCTTATGACTATGGTATAGAAAAATAATTTTCTCAATGAAATGATGCTTCATTGGTATCTAGGATCCGTGGTTCAAGCAGTTGTAATAATAGTTCAGTACAAAGAAGCAATAGGGGTACTGCAAAGAAAACCTTGAACAAAAATAGAAATGTTCATACTTACATCTGTATCTAAAATGCACAAGGCGAGGAGGAGGAATGCGCATGTCACTGATGTCACCAGCAGACAGTTGAGGAAGAGCGAGTGTTTCAGGCGGCTACAGTAACGCTTGTACAGGTCTTCCAACTCCATGACCTGTGGGTACAAGACACATTATTGTTATCAATATTAAAAATGTTCGTCCATTGTATACATATGTTTGCTTAATGCAGCATGTCAAGAAAACAATCAAAGTTCATAATCTTTTCGATATTTGCTTTGTTTTCCCCTACAACTAGTTCCTCTTAAGTTGAAGTAGACACACTGCACTACTGTCTGCAAATAATGTATCTAGTGTTAATCTGTGTCGACAGACTCCCTATGAGTTAAGATGATGATAATGATGATGATGATAGATGGGGTTTTAGGAGGCTCAATTAATAGGCTATTAGCTCCAGGCTAAAATCTGTGGCAAAAACCAAGAGAGAAAAACAACATAAAGCCAATCGAAATTAAAAGAATATCTAAATCGATGCATAAAGCCCAGTGCAAAAACCGATCTAGAAATAATAACGAAAGGTGACCAATAAAATCTAATTGGGCTACTATTGGATAAAAGGCTACGAAAACCAGACATTCAGTATCAAAGACAAAAGCTACAAGTGTTAAAACAGTAATGCGGTCTCCAAGATGTAAAGCAACTAATCGAGTTGTGTAAAAACTTGCTAAAAATTTAAAAATCTATCTACTGCTCTGTCATCATCCGCCAAATCCTGTGCTAGAGTTCTTGGCAGTTGCAGGGATGTGCGAATGTATGCTAGAGGAACACACACTAGCAACACGTGACGGATTGTCAAAAACCCACCACAGAGCGGACAGATAGGTGGAGGTCCCTTCATAAGCAGATACCTATGTGTAAAATAACAGTGGCCAATGCGCATTCAAGCCAACATAACCTCTTCACGTTAAGGTATGAGTATTCAGGTACGGGGAGCTCCTTCATCTCTATAAGTTTGTTTCCACGGAGAGCAAACCACCCGTCACGCCAAGTAGAACACCCCTCTTCAGACAACAAACTTATGTGCGTCAGATTAATTGTTACAGCGGGTTCTGTTGCCACACTCTTCGCTGTCAACTCCGCAAGGTTGTGCATATAATGTGGAGAGTATTCTGCGTGCGCTGTACCAGAGAATGTTAGTTGTAGTGCTCGCGAATGCTCTGAAGGACACTAAGGAAATAACTTATTATAAGGCAGTTATCCCAATCGCGACGACAAAAATAGAGAAGGGATACTGTATATGGCATAGGGATCAGTGCATAAAATAGATGTGCTACTAGGCAAAACAAAAGTAGAGGGTTCGGTCCCAGACAAACGCACATATAACGCCGTTGTTACACTTAATTTCATCGGAATATACACGAGTGCGGCCACTGAATTTGGATAAAATTTCTAAAAACAAGAACAAGGCGTAGCAGATTTCGCGTAAGCGTGCTCTACCAAGGTTGGTGCAATCTTTCCCACTTGGGAAACATGTTAAGCATTTCCGAAGCAACTCTAAAAATTCTACTGGCCTTGGATTAAGTGAGTAGTTTCCATAATGGCCGTCCAGTTTGGAGGAGGAAAAAGGAGTAAACGTTGGATGCAAAAGCATGCACTTAAGGCTACAGCCATAAGTGGTTAATAGGACATCCCAGCGATATCGCAGAATGGTTCTGTGGATTCGGAGTAGGGGCTTACGACCGAGCTGGTAGAAAAAGCACCAACAGTCACAGGAATGTTTTAATTAGGGACCTGTCTAATCGCCTCACTACAGATGTTTGGACTGAGGAATACAAAATACATTCATGGTCTCTTCCATCGATACGCGCACGATGGAAACGGAGAAGCACAGTCCGATCGGCTCTCCAAAAATTTCCACTTAAAATCCGTAAAATATTAAGAGAACGGTCACCCGCGCCTTAAGCTGTGCTAAATGTGGTGACCAGCAGAGTTCCCAATCGAATAAAATCCCAAGGAATCACGTCTCATCTGCGAAGGGAAGAAAATGAGGCCCAAGTCGAAGAAACTATGCCAATCGCCACCGACGGCACCATAAGTTTACGCAGATGGACATATCAGTTCCGAAACGAAAGCCGTTTTTCCAGTTCTAGTCATAAAGATTGACCAAACACCGCTGGAGACACGTTTCTAAAACGGTGTATGCTGAGAAATACAAAATATGACATTGTCGTCTAGGAATAAACTGGACGATACACTTGGGGAAAAACACTGAGCTATAGGGTTAATCACTATAGCAAACAGCTTGAGGTTGCCCTCCTTGGTATAATGGTTACCCTGCTGACTTCATATACCCAAGGTCGCGGGTTCAAACCCGGTGGAGGACGATGGATTTTTTCGGGTGTAAAAAGCCTTAGCATGGCTTCCTTCGGAAGGGAAGTAAAGCAGTTGGTCCCGTGTAGTAGATTTGCGGAACGTAAAAGAACCTCAAGCTTGATAGAAAGGCCTCTGAGCAAAATTAAGCGGTATTTTATGCCCAATTTAGAATGGGACGCTGAGAACCACAGTAGTTAAAGAGCATCCATAAATAACACCCCATTTCCAAATAGCTTCACGCTCAGAATCGATCCCTGTAGCACACCGTTCTCTAGAGTAAAAAGGTTAGGCAATATTGAGACGACCCTTCCTTGGAATACGAGGTGCCTAATACAATTTTTTGAACAACAGTAGGTGTCCATGTATATTCTAATTAAGGAATGAACGTAAGATTCTTGCTCGCAAACGCGCATCAAAAGACTTCTCGATGTCAAAAAATACTCCAAATGTTTGACAGTTCTTATGAAAGCCGTGCATGCATGGCACAAGATATAAGATGGTCTGCTGCTGACGGACGTGGGCTAAAATCGCACTGGGTGTTGGTAAACTGTGGGATTACAGCCACCACATCGAAGGTCCAATTGTAATCCGTTCCATAAAATTGCAAACGCCTTTAGCGAGGGAAATAGGAGGGTAGCTGGATGGAATGTCACGGTTCTTTCCAGGTTTAGGTATAATGGGTCCTCTTCCCGAAAAGTGCCATTAACCCAGACACGTTTGTAGACTTCAAAGAGGAAAGCCTTACCCGTAGGAGAGAAATGTTCTAACATTAGAACCTGGATGCCATCTGGACCTGGCGCCGAGTTTCGCGAAGATGAAAGTGTATGGTCTAACTCAGCCATGGTGAATAGGCGATTGTAATCCATAAGGTTGCCGAAGCAAAAGGAGAATCCTTGAAATTCCTAGCTGTGACTTAACAGCAAGAAATTAAAGAAAATGGCTGAACTTGACACCTGAGCTGAAGCACTGCCTAAACCGCTCGCTACTTCAAATGCATCAACAGCAGCTCCAGTAGTGTTATGAGACAGTCAATTGCTGATTGCTCGATTTATTGGCCACAAGCCCTAACTTATCCCACATGACAGAGGAAGGTGTATGTCGATTAAAGGAGCTAACAAACTCACTCCATGAATATTCTTCTTTCTTTCTGTTTTAGTAACTTGTCTGGATTCGGCTCGCATCTTCTTATATTGTACTAAGTTAACCAGCATAGGGCAATGCTGAAAAATGAGAAGAGCACGTCTGCGGGCACGAATGGCAATTCGACATTCATCTGTCCACTAACGTACAGCAAATCAACTACGTTGACCAATCGACTGCGGAATAGACTGCTCAGCACCAAATATAATGGCTGCTGCGGGGTGGTCAAGTAAGGAGTCGACCGTGCTCCCTGCAGTTACAGGAGTCAAACTGAAGTAAATGTTCCAATTTGCTTTATCTAGCCACCATTTAGGCAAATATGGGGAATACACAACCGGTGCCAAGAGACTAATAATTGGAAATTGGTCACTAGAATGTGAGTCAGAGATGACATTCCAGTGTAAGGAAATGCCACTGTGGGGAACAAATTGCTGTGTTCATGTGTGAAAAACTGTTAAAGGCGTCAGAAAGAAATATAAGCACTCCGGTATTAAAGAGAGATATGTGACAGCTGTCCAAGAAATGTGTAATTAGATGATCTCTTGCACAAGCCCGAAGTGATCCCCAAAATGTGTGGTGGGCATTTACGTCACTAACCAGTAAAAATGCTGCAGGTAGCTGTGAAACTACGTCGTCCAAATCATGAGCGAGAGGTCAAAAGAGAGAGGCAGATATATACTACATATAGTGAAGTTGGTAGATGGCAATGTGATCCGTAAAGCGACCGACTGGATGTCAGACCCTAAAGACACAGATTCAACATAAAAATCATCTCTGACGAACATCATAGTGCCCCACGTGAAGGCACACCCTCTGCTGGAGATAAATCACACCATACAGAAAAGTAGTCCCTTAAAGTAACGCTGTCATGAGGTTGGAGTTTAGTCTCTTGTAAGACAACAACCAAAGGTTGATTATCGTGCAGCAACAGTTCAAGCTCTGGTCGATGTGGTCAAAGTCGGTATGCACCAGTGTATGACAGCCATGGTCAACGATATGAGATAAGAATTTAAATGGAAAGACGTTTCTGCATATTCGGCAGTGCTGGTTGGTTTAATTTGTTCTTCTTAAGTGTAGGACTTAAGGAGCACGATCCTGCCGCTTACGCACTGTCCGTTTTGCAGTGCGGGCAGACACCTCCTTGTCCATTTCCTCCACGGGAGAGGTGCTCTTTCCAATAGAAAGTTTCGGTTCGAGAACCTCGATCCAATTAGAGGTGATGATCTACGCAGATGGCCGTCGCCGATCAGTACTTCCCCCTGAAGATTCCTCCGAAAATGATCGACGTGGAGAATGGCATGGACTATTTCATGCCTTACTTGTTTCGGATGGGACATATTACTCTTTTTCAGGAAAGCGGTCCTAATATAACTTCTTAAATTTCTGGTGCAGAATTCGCAACGGATAAGCAGGTCTTGATATCTGAGTTCGAAGATTAGAGTGTTGTCTTTTCTGGACTTCTCTTAACATTGGCAGTGCTGGAAAATTTTGATGCCGATATAGATATAGAGTTAAAAGTGGAGGACTGTGAGTATGGTCCGGCTTGAGTAGCGATCTCCCGACGCGGTACGGTCTGTAACGGAGCGGTAGGTACCGAAGCGCAGGACGTAGGCTTGGTTAAGACGCAGGAGCTTACAGGCCTCCCAGATGGATAAATTTTCCCGCATCCATATCTCCTGGAGTGCCCTTGCCTCTGTAAAAGGGGAATCTTGGGAATTAGATGGGTGTTCCCCGCTTCAGTTCGCACAAGATGGAGGGGCATAACAAGCTCCATCGTGCGACGTCGTTCCACATACTGCACATGCAGGATGACCAGTACAAAACTCACTGGTGTGGCCAAACCTCTTACCTTGTAACATCTGACTGGGATGTGAATATAGGACCTAACCTCGATGGTTTCATACTCTGTATTAAAACTTTGAGGGAGATCTTCCCAATTGTCCAGCTAGGTACAAATTCTCCATTTAGCTTCCGCTGAACCCTATGTAGAGATGTTACGCCCTGGTCTACCAGATCCCCTTGAAGCTCCTCATTTGTCAAACCTTGGTGATAACGCCTTGTGAGGAGCTCAAGGTCTTGTGCTGTTCCACCTTAATCGGGTGGCTGCCTAGCATTTACTCCTTGAGTAGTTTTCCTGCTTGGGATACCGTAAATGTTCCTACAAGAAGTGTGCCGTTGCGTGTTTTTAATACAGGAGTGTGCCGCCAGTAATTTAGTAGAGACCCTTTGTAAAGAAAAAGGGCTAAGGGAAGTAAATATTTGACCTTTGCCTGTCCTTGTTATTACCAAATAGCAAGGACCACTGCACTCAAATACTTCCTTTTCACTGACTATTTTGGATTCAGATTTTTGGTTTGCCATAAAATGGTATGAAAGTTCATCACCCAGTGTTCCCCACCGACCAAGGAGCCCAACAAGGTGTCACCTCATTGGGGTACAGGGCAATCAGGGGATATAGTAGGCTGGCCGTCCCACTCACCACGGAGTTTGGTATAATACCTATTGCGGGCCGATTGACTAGGGGTGTGTTAGTCCCTTATCTCTTGTTTAGGCGAAGAAGAAACAAAAGTGGTGCAGTAGGTTGCGCTCCCTCCCCAGTTACTGAAAATCGGAAACCCATGGCCCAGATACGCAACCGTCAACCAAACAGAATATTCCTTTACACTGTTACGGGTCTCCTAGCACGAGCTACACGTGGGCGGGTTCCTTTATTACTCAGAGGTTACTCACATGAAGGAGTCAATATTGTCTCAGGAGCCCGGGAGCACCAAAACCATACCTACCGTAGTAGGCCCCTGGGAGTATGTGTTATAAGATTCAGACTGAATGTCTTACTCTAAAGTGACGCGACACTTCACAAAGACAACTGTCAACCCTTTGTGCTTGCAACATAACCTGTCTCACATACACTTATGATGTACAGACATGTTTTTTGTAACGCAGAGTGCTACTGGCATGAGCATACAGAAGAAAAGCTTCACGGAAGTTATCCGGCCGGCAGCGAAGTTGGAGGTTCTGTTGTGCGCTGAACTCCTACAAACGTGGCCATTTTTAATAGTTGTGCAGTAAAATATGTTATAAAGGGAAACGGTACCGGTATTTGTCCCCCACCCCCACGAATTAACCAATTATGTTGCAAACATATCCAAAGCATCAGCAAAGTCCTCCTGTTCCTTGAATTAGCCCATGTCATTTTTACCTCTGAGGAAATTAAAAGAGAAAGTTTACCATAATAATTCACAAATCTTAGAGCAGCTTAAAAATAGCATTCGCCAAGAAATTACTGCCGTTTTCCCGAGCAAATTAACGGCGTGTGATGCGCGCCTTCCTTAGTAGTGTCAGACATGCTTGAGCAACGAAGGAGGGCATTTCTAATATACTCTGACTTGGTATATTTGAATGCCCTTATTTTTAATATTTGCTTTTGGTTTCTATACGCCGTCCTGGCAGAAGAGTAAGACCGCTCGTCTATCTCCTTTCATTCCGAGCTTCATTATGTGGGATTTGTAGTGGATAAAACAGCGACTGGGTCAGTTTTCTTCGGGTCCTTGGGTTTTTGCTGCCTCTAGTTCCACCAATCTTCCTGACAGTCCACTTCATCACAAATGGTGGCTGCCACTATTTTTCAAAGTGCGTTACCTCACATCTGCCGACGTCTTTTGTGTCAAATAGAAACTACGACAAAATATTCTAAGCCCAGCTTCTGGTTTTTGCCTGAGGAATCCGCTTTTTTTTTTTTTTTTTTTTCCATTAGAGAAGATTCCAATCTTTGTTGATGGCCACTATTACTTTTCTTATTCCGAGATTCACATATAGAATATATCAAAGACGATGTATTCAGGTCATCTTGAGCACTCTCGTCATTGCATACCTAGTCAGTAAGTTATAGATAGAAATAGACCAGGAGAAAATGACAAATTTGAACGCCGTACGAGTAGTGTGATGAAGTTCACCCTGGGCCAAACCGGGCGTCGAATTCGGACAGGCACTTCCCATGTTCGTTATTGATTCACGTGATACATGTAATGCATACATGATACAAACAAGTGCTACACGGAAAAGATAGACCACCAACCCAAATACACTACCACCAACGAATAAAATCACGAATAACAACGACACAAAAAGCATTACCGCCAAAAAAAATGTATTCACTCATCCATTTGTACTAGCAACCAAATATAAATCATTTATTTATAAAGACGACATCATACTATAACAGCACCACCGACAGATAAAAAACATTCAATTCTAAAACCAAGAACCACCCTCGAACATTAAAATAACTTGAAAACCAAAATAACTCCAATCACCACGAAACACAAAGCACTCCTAATTAAAAATACCTCCAAAAAGCAAAATGTAAACACAAACAATAATTAATCACAAAAACAATCTCAAACAAAAAGAAACCGAACATATATTCCACAACACTCACTAATTACATAATAACCACTAACCACGCATATGCTCAGCACACGTAGACAACAACACATCACTTCAATACCCACTAAAAACGCACCACAACTAGTATTACCTACAGAATGAACACATGGCACGACGACTGCAGAAGAAATTGGAGGCTGGAAGGGAACGGGATCGAGGACAACGGGAACTCCCAGGATGCTCCTGGATAGTACAAATAATATAGTTACAACGCAAGAGCCATCAAAATAAAATTAAACCAGAATCCATTACAATAATAAACGAACTAGAACAATACGAAACTTGAAAACAAAAAACTCTGAAAAAAGATAAGAGAGCCCTTATACCCATCATAAGAGTTACCCAGCACAACTGGACTTGTCTAATTGTGGTGTTCACGGCGCGAATGCAAGGCGCTACAAAAGATGGAAAAGGAAGAAGGAAAAACCCGAGGTCGACAACGAAAATATTTTGGATGCTCCAAAGTGGAGCATAAGAGCTAAACAAATGCAATTGCTAAACGGAGTAAGGACATAAAATCAATAAAGCAAAAATTAACCTAACATTTAAAATGGATAAGAGATCAACAAAGAAGGGAGGCAAAGTGGAAGAAGGCCGGAACAAAATCTACCAACCTGAAAAAGTATAAGTAAAAAACTCTGAGGTGCAAAAATAAACCCAAGAAAAGATAAGAAATGAATGTCGAAGACTCAAAGGATTAAAACATAGCCAAAACTTAAAAGAGTAGGAAACAAAAATTCGAAGAGCAAAAAGCCGATAAAGGTATTAAAATATCTGAAAAATTCGAAAGCAAAAACAAACGAAAAAATTGGAAGACAGAAAAAATAGATGTTTAAGATAAAAAATGTAGAAAAAAGAGAAAGGAAAAAAGAAAGAATGATCTAGATAAGAAAAAAATGTTAGATTGTCTTATTCTGAGACCTGGGTGAATCAGAGGACAGTATAAAACACATGGGCGGGGTTCGAAAGACTCAAAATGGAATTACCGCTCACATCAGAATGTTGTGTGTGGAGGCTAGTTGAGTGAATGATAACACAGGGCTGTGAAGAATGAGACAATGTATCAAAAGGATCAGGAATTGAAATCTTATTATCCGCTTATCTAAAAGAGCTGCGGTGGAGATTTAACTTCACATTATAAATGCGAAAATATTAAGAAATGTTTATCAATGATTGGGATCGCTGACAGGGTATGTAAAAGCGAAGCAGAGTAACATTTTAAATTATGGAAATTTGAATTTGGAGAAAATGAAATGTCAGGGAGGATATGCGGGAATCAATTGTGTCAAAGCGTTAAGGAGAGAAGGAAAGGAGATAGACTAAATTTTATGGAATATCTTTGAAAACGTATGCTAGAGACAGCCAAGTTTCAGGGTAGCCTTGATGGATTGTTGTAGTATAGTGGCTGAATTGGAAATGAATTGGAAGATTCCGGAAAAGGAAAGGAATTTTGTTAGTGTAGCATATTTATTGAAGTGAACCGCTACTTTTTTGAAAGCTTGTTTGGCAGTATAAGGTGTGCGAAAACTAGGAATGGAAATCCTATTTCGGAAGTATAAAGTTAGAGGATACAGTGCAGCAGAATCAAGATAGCGTGCAGAAAGAAATGTGCGTATAAGTTCGAAATCTGAAGGGCGGGAAACGAAAGGAAGCACTGAGTGAGTATCACTCAGCATTATAAGAAAAGCTGTTACGGACTAATATAAAACTGAGGTGAATGCATTGACAAGAAACTTGGGAATTGATAGCAAAGCAAATGTGAAGGAAAAGGGAACATAATTTGAGGTAGCCATAGAGAATATGCAGGCATGCAAAGGACGGATGAAAGAGTTGGATAAGAAAATCAGCGGTTCATGACAACAAATGCATGCTAAAGGAAAAGAACGATGATAAATTGGAGGTAAAGATCTGCGCTACATATTATGATGAACAATGTGTAGAGGAGGATAACGGTAAACAGGTGGGGAGCCATTTGAATATAATGCAAACTGAAAATCCAGGCTACCAAAGACTGTGCAGTACATATCCATCCGTGCTAAATAATCACAATACACGAAAAATCAATAGTTTCCTCAATATATTAATAATGTACAGAAGTGCTGTGAAAAGCTCGAAAGGTAAGCTAAACAACCATTTAGTTAATTCATTGAAGATGAATGTAGTCCAAACAGAACACCCAGGTAGGCAATAGTTTTAAGTCTACGTCAATGGCTCTGAAGTATTTACTCGTGCGTGCTAACTAATCAGAGTTAGGTATAGGACACCAAAAACCAAGTTTCCACAATGTATAAATAATGTACAGAATTATATGAAAAGCTCGAAGGAGAAGCTATAGTAACGTTTAAACAATTCAGAAAAGAAGAAGCGTTAACAATCATAGTAATCATTTAAAAGGGGTAAGAATTAAAAGTGAATAAAAAAACACAAAACATTAAATATTGCTATGAAATTACAGAATAAAAATCAGGTGAAAGAAGACTACTTTCCACAAAATCGGAATCAGGTAAATGACAATTGTGAAAACGTAAATATAAGCTCATAATTATACGTCTAAAGCGTAAATGAGGATAAGGATGAAAAGGCAGGTTTCCCCGTCTAAAAGAACGAAATTTTGACTTTAATAAATCATTTCCAGCATTAGAGAAAGATGATGACTCTACCGTTAATGAAAAATTGAAACACGATATAACGAACGCAAAATGAGAAACAGAATGAGATGATGAGTTATAAAAAGTGAGGCTTCTTAATGGGCCAAATTACCAAGACTATTAAGAACTGAGGCCTGGAGAAGTCAACCTTCCCCCCCCCCCCAAAAGAACATCCTACCGTGGCGTAACTGATTTCAAAACAACTGATGAAACATAACAATTGGCACGTGTTTCTACCCTAATAGCGGTCCTATAAATATTCACCCGATGATGATGATGATGATGATGATGATGACGATGTTTGGGGTTTAAGAGCACTCAACTACTAAGTTATTAGTGCCCTTAAAAGCAAAACAGTCAGTGCATATCAATAAAAGCTATCTGAAAAAATAATTAACAAAATAGTTTACAATCTAGATAAAAACAGCGTAAAAGCAAAACTAAAACCAAATCTGGAAAATGTCGGTCCAAAGGTGGAGTCAACACGGAAAAAAAAACTTCTAGGAAATTAAAATAAAGCGGAGCTAATCTTGTCTATTATAAATGATTAAATACTTCAGCTACCGTTCCATGAATATCTGCCAGGGGAAATAAAAATCACAATAAAATCATATCCTTAATAAGAAAGGAAGGTGGGATAAAAATGTAAAAATCTGGGATACCGCTGCTATAGCATCTGCCTAGATGTTCGAAAAGGCGGCCGGCCGTTGGAGAATGGCTCTTAGTTGTCATAGAGAAGCGCATTCCACCATAACATGTCGGACCGACAATGCCGCTGCAAAAGGAGGAGATTCTCTCTTAAAAATTAAGCTGTGCGTAAACTTACAGTGGCCGATTCGTAATCAAGCCCATTTCACCTCCTCGGGATAAGCAAGAGAAGGTTGCCTAGTTCACAGGCAGGTCCTTCATGTCTCGTAGCTTGTTACTACGGAGAGCCGACCACTCTGTATGCCAGCACGAAAGTACCGATATTTGCACCACATGCTTGAAGTCCGTAGATGTAATGTTAGGAATCACTGGCCTGGGTTCCGCAGCCGCCGTCTTTGCTGCCAAATGCGCCAGTTCAGTCCCTGGAAAACGATCGTGAGCAATCCACATTTACGCTTAAGGCGTGTAAAATGTGGAAGATATCCTGAATACGCTGTACGATAGAATGGTAGTTGTACAGCAGACAAGTGCACTGAAGGGCGATAAGGGAATCAATCACTCTTTATAAGACAGTCACAGATTTTTAGGGCGAACAAAACAAAAGGCGCGATATATGACACAGAGCCCTACAGAGTGAATGGATGTGCCACTAGGCAAACCAAAAGTATAAGATTTGGTGCCAGTAACAAAGACACATCCCACACCATCGAGATACATACTGCCATCGCGATATATGACACAAAGCCCTACAGAGTGAATGGATGTGCCACTAGGCAAACCAAAAGTATAAGATTTGGTGCCAGTAACAAAGACACATCCCACACCATCGAGATACATACTGCCATCACGATATATGACACAGAGCCTTACAGAGTGAATGGATGTGCCACTAGGCAAACCAAAAGTGTAAGATTTGGTGCCAGTAACAAAGACACATCCCACACCATCGAGATACATACTGCTATCGAGATATTTACAAATACGACATCTGTAAGAACAAATACATCCGTATCCTAGACACTGTCTTAAAAGATTTCCCATAAGCCGTCATCTCCAGATCGACGTGGAATGTAGCGCGCAACCAAGATGGGTACACCCTCTCCCCCATGAGGAACAAGCAAGGCAGGGCAATATTACGTTTCCGAAGGAGCTCACGTGCAGGTTTGCGACAGAGACGGGTTTCTATAGCATACGTCAAGCTCGGTATTAAAAATGGGATAAACGGTGGATGGGAAGATATTCTCCGCAGCTCCGAGCTATAATTACCCAACAGGATATCTCGTCGACTCGCAGAGGGGGTCCTGCCGATTCGGCGTAGTAGCGAACAACCGGACTGGTTGAAAAAGCTTCGAGTGCCACAAGGATACCCTGATTGTGGACTTCGTCTAACCGTCTGAGCACAGATGTTCATGATGTAGAGCCATCAGTGCACCCGTAGTCCAACTTTGATTGGAGAAATCCACGGTAAAGACGCAGCAACATTGTGCGAACTCCTGCCCAAGATTTGTCATCTTGTATTGAGTGAACGGTCAAATCTTGTCTTCAGCAGCTCTATATGTGGTGAACAGTAAGGTTTGCGATCGATCACCATTCCAGAGAATCTCGCCCGATCTGCGTATGGAAGTAAAGCTGGTCCGTGTCGGAGAGTAGATGCCATTCGCCACCCACGGTGACAGAAGTTAACACAGAGGAATTTATTAGTTGAAAAGAGAAAGTCGTTATCAGAGCTCCAAGCAGGTACTTCCAAAAACGGAGTACACTGAGAAATGCAAAAGATGGCCAAATGGTATACGAATAAGCAAGACGAGACCTCAAGGGGCAACACTTTGCGATTTAGAATTAATCGCTGTAGCAAACAGCGTCACGCTTAGGGTAGATCCCTGTGGAATCTCTTCAATAAAAAGTGCCAAAATACTTAGCCACCCTTACCCGAAAAGCTCATTCGCTCCTAAACTCCTCAATGAATAAGTACGACGCTGGCCTCCCGCCACTTGTCTGGAAAAGTAGTGTAAACTCAGACACGATAATAAACCACGAGTAGGAAAGCCTTGCCGTAAGGCGAGAGATGATGTAATATTTGGACGTGGATGCTGTCTGGCCCTGGTGGAGAGTGTCGCGAAGATGAAAGAGCATTGTCTAGGTCCACCATGGTGAAAAGGCGATAATAATCTTTAAGGTTTACAGAGTCTCTGAGCCTTAACTGAAAGAAGCTTGAGAAGAATGATTGAACCAGACACATCAGCAAACGCACTTCCTAATGTGCCACGTCAAATGTATTAAAAACGTCTGTTTTGAGTCGGGCGAGGGGCATAGTGGTGGATTTCCGACCTCACACCTCAGCTTTTCCCATACAACAGAGGAAGGTGTATTGCGATTAAAGGAAGCTACAAACTTGCTACACGATTGTTTTTGCTATCCGTAATAACCTGCCAAAATTTGGCACGCATTAACTTTATTACTTAACTAAACCTTTAAAAGAAAATTTTAAACCTAAATATAAAAATAAAAAATCAGGTTCTCCCTGACAGCACGCCTATGAGCACAAACGGCATTACGACATTCATCGGTTCAACAGGGAACCGAAAATGCACAAGGTGAGCCAGTCAACCGCGGAATAGATTGTTCAGCAGCGGCAATAATTGTTCCTGTGATGTGTTCAAGTAAAAAATTTACGGCGGTGTGCTCGCTGAAGGTAAAAATGTCCAAACGGGAAAAAAAATTCAAGTTGGCTCGATCTAAATGCCATCTAGGCACACATGTGGAGCATACGTGCTGTGTTAGGAGGTTTATAAGAATGAAAAGTGGTCACTAGAAAGTAGCTCAGAGATGGTATCCCAGCGAAAGCTAACTGCTAACTGTGGAGAACAAACAGTTATGTCAAGATAAGAAAAACTCTGCAATGCGTAGGCTCTCCAGTTTTCAGGACGGCAAGGTTCGGCACAAACCGAAAGGAGCCCCAGCGAAGGGTGGGCATTCATGTCCCCCACAAACAGAAATTTCGTTGGTAACTGGGAGACGAAGTCTTCTAACTCGGTGCGCGAGAGGTCATTAGAAGGACGCAGATAGTTACCATGAAAGGTAATGCTGCCTGAAGGCAGCGTAATCCTTACAGCAATTGACTGGATGTCAGACGCAAGGAGACGGAACTTGCATAAAATATCTGAAGAGCACCATAGTGTCCCTGTGTGCTGGAACACCTTCTTCGGTAATAAATCAAACCGCGCAGAAGAATAGTGCCTGAATGTAACATTATCTTGTGCACGGAACTTTGAATGTTGGTAGCAGGTGACTAAAGATTTGGGCGCGTTGAGCAACTGTTCGAGCTCTGTTCCATGTGGTCGAATGTCTCGTATGTTCCACTGTAGTGTGGCCAGGGTCTCTACGATGGAATATGTTCGAGATAGAAACACGTTTCTTCACGCTGGCCTGTGCTGGTCGTTTTAATTTATTCTTTTTAGGCGTTGAAATAACACTTTCCACGATCACGATCCTAACGCTTACGCACCGTTCCCCTGGCAGTGATGGCAGAATCCTCCTGTTCCATTTCCTCCACATGGGAGGACCCCTTAACAATAGAAAATTTCGGTTCTAGGATTTTGAACCGATATTGGATAATGATCGGCGAACATAGTCGTCGCCAATCTGAGCTCCTCCCAGAATATTCTTCAAAAGAGGAGCTACGCGCAGAATGGCGTAGACTTTTGTTACTCTTGGGTGATTTGTGTGCATATGTGACACGCTCTTTAGGGAAACCAGTCCTAACATAGCTTGTGTTGAAATTCTTTGCTTGTTCAGAATATCCTACGGTTATTTCGGTCTTGTTGCTGGAAATCGTTGGGTGGGGTGACAATTGTTCTCGAATATGCCTTACTTTGGCGATTGGTGATGCCTACGTGTACGTGTATGTTGAGGTTCTAGGTGGTGGTGTGGTAATGATGATCTTTACCGCAATTGTAATCACGTTGATATCGCAGGTCTGTGTTGCGATTTCGAGCTTCGGTACCGGTTTAGCCGTAACAAGACTGTAAGAACCGGACCGCATGACAGAGAATTGTGGGATACGTAGGAGCTTACGGGCTTCGGAGATGGATACACTTTCACCCAAATTTCCTGGATCGCTCTCTCCTCGGCAATCTCGGGAACTTGGCGGATGTACCCCGCTGCAGTTCACACAGAATGGAGGGGTAATGAAATCTCCATCGTCCGAAGCGTCGCCACAGATAGCACATGTAGATCCACCAGAACAAAATTCGTTGGTATGCCCAATCTGCTGACACTGTAGCATTGTAAAGGGTTGGGAATATTGGGCATAACCTCGATGGTTTTGTACCCTGCGTTTATTCTTTTAAGGAGATCTACCCGGTCAAAGGTAAGGAACAGGGTACTGTTTGGCACGAATTCACCATATACTTTCCGCTGAACCCTGTAAAGAAGTGTTACGCCTTGTTCTGCTAGATCATCTTGAAGCTCCTCTTTTGACAAACTGTCAAATGTGCGAATAGAGATAACCCCGCCAGGAGATCAAGGCCCTGTGCTTTTCGACCTTAACTGGGCAGTTTCCTAATAATTTCGCCTTAAGCATTTTCACTGCCTGGGATGCTGAAATTCCCTCGAACAGCAATGCTCCATTTCAATGCTCTAACACCAGATTTAACCGGAACAGCAATTTTGTCGAGATCCTTCTGGAAAGCGAAAGGGCTGACGGACGTCTGTTATGAACACAACAAAGTAAGGATGACCACTACACCCTACTATTTCCTTTCCACTAACTCTCAATTTTAAGTTTTGGATTTGCCATAAAACGGCACAACATTTCATCCCCCAGTGCTCCTCGCCCATCAGGGAGCCCAACGAGGTGTCTTCCAACTGGGGTGATAGACTCGCCATCCCGCTCACCCAGAGTTTGATATAATACCTAGTCCTGGCCGATTCACTACGAATGGGTTAGGCCCTAGCCTTTCGTTTAGGCGAAGCGGACACCAAAGTGGTGTATTAGGTTTCCCACCCTCCCCAGTTACTGAAAAGCAGACGCCCAAGCTCAAGTGCACAACTCTCAACCAAGCAGGATATATTTTTCGACCGCAACTGGTCTCCACTCACGGCCCTCACGTGTGTGGGCATTTTGATTTACTGACTCCCTCACCACTCAGAGGTTGCTTACAGAGGGAGTAAACGTTGACTAAGGACCCTTGGTGCGCCAAACCCCTGCCTACTGTTGTAGGCCCCTAGATGGAACCGCCGAATACAAAGCTCGGCAGCACAAATAATGGTCTCTGTGATCCGTTGGCCTAAAAACGTCCTTTGTAGTTAGAAACGGCCAGGATGGAATAAATGTTCCAGTTTGCTCTGTCGCAGGGTAAACGATCGGAACGTACAGCTTGGTTTAAGAAACTAATACTAATTAACAAGTGGTTGCTAGAATGCACATCAAAGATAACATTCTATCGTAAGCAAACTGTTAACTGTGGAGAAGATATCACTGCATCCAGCTGTGAAACATATTGAAGGCGTCAGAAAGAAATGTAGGCTCTCCGGTATTAAAGAGAGAGCGCGAGAGAGAGAGGCTATTAGCGTCAATGAAATCGGTGAGTATGTTACCTCTCTCGCACAAGCCCGAAGTGAGTCCCAGTGAGTCCCACGTCTCCCGCCAACAGAAAAATTGTTGGTAACGGGCAAACAAGGCCTTTTAACTCAGTGCGCGAGAGATCATTAGAGGAAGGCAGGTAAATACTACAAATAGTAATTTTGGAAGATGGTGGCATAATCATACTGGCCTGAGGTGAAACTTTAAGGAAACGGAATCAGCATACATCTCATTTCTGATCAGCACCATAGTTGTCACGTAATATGGGACATTTTCTGCCAATGATAAATCATACTGTACAGCAAAATAATACCTTAATGTAGCATTATCTTGTAGATGGAGCATGGTCCCTTGTAGGCAGATGATTAGAGGTTGATGCACGTTGAGCAACAGTTCAAGCTGTGCTCGATGTGGTCGAATGCCGCGTATGTTCTATGTTATGGTCTATATTATAGTACATGCTCTAAATATTGGGTGGTACTGGTCGGTTTAATTTATTCCTTCGAGCCGTCGGACCAACACATTTTCAGGAGCATGAACCTTCTGCTTATGCACGTGGTTTCGCAGTCGGGGCACAATACTCCAGTTCGTTCACCTCCAGACGAGAGAACGCGTTACCAATAGAGAACTTTGGTTCAATGATCTCGAAATAGGTTAGGGTATTGATCGACGAAGATGGACGTCTCCGATCTCAGGTGTTCCCAGAAGATTTCTCAGAAGAGAATCTGCGTGGAGAGTGACGTGGACTTTTACCAACCTTGGGTGTTTTGGGTGGAAAAGCCGCACGCTCTTTAAGGAAGTCAGACCTGACAAAGATGGACTTGAACACTTTCTACGGTGCACATTACTCTACGGTTTTGCCGGTCTTATTGCCTAAGATCCACGGCTAAGGAGACAATTTTTCAGGAATATGCCTTACATTGACGAATATGGTAGATGGTGTTGCAGACATTGAAGAAGAGGTTGAGATCTTCGTGAGGTGTATGGCAACAATAATATTTTCTGCAATAGTCGCCCCGTTGAAATCCCAGGTCTGTGTTACGATTTCCCGCCTCGGCACCGACTTCGCTGTAACAGAGCTATAAAACCGGACCACAGGACAGAGAGTTATCGAATATGCAAGAGCCTACGTGATTCCGAGGACACTTTCTGTTAAACCCAAATTTCCTGGCTTGCTCTCTCCTCAGCAAAACCGGGGCAATCTCGGAACTAGATGGCTGTTCCCCGCTGAGGTTCACACAAGATACTTAATTCCCCATCATGCGAAGCGTTCACCACAGATAGAACATGTAGACCGACCGAACACAGTTCGCTGGTATCCCCAAACCGCTGGCACCGGTAACAGCGTAGGGTGTTGGGGATATAGGGCTTAAAACCTCATTGGCTTCTAACCGCGCTTTAATCCCTTGAGGGAGATCTCTCCGATCACAGGTAAGGAAAAGGGTACTGACCACCACTTACTTTCCGTTGAACCCTATAGACATATTACGTTTAGCTCTTCCAGATTTTCTTGAAGCTCCTCATTGGACATACCCTCCAATGCGCGGGTTTTAATAACGCCACGCGAGGACTTGAAGGTCTTGTACTTTTCGATCCCAAACCGGATAGCTGCCTAACAATTTCCCTCCAAGGATTTTTGCTTCCGAGCACTTTGAAATTGCCTCAACCAGGAGGCTACCATTTCAGGCTCGAACACAAGAATTAACCGGGCCAGCTATCTTTGGATGGCAAAAGACTCACAAAACGAAATTTCCTTCTTTCCTCTGTCGTAGATATAGCTAAGAAGTGAGGACCATTAAACTCGGCTACTTCTTGTCCGCATATATTGGATTATGTTTATTTTTGTAATTAGAGTACGGTTTAAATTCATCCCACAGTGCACCCCACCCACAACGAAGCCCAACGATTGGTTAATCTATAGTAGTGACAGGGTTACACAGGGCATATAGCAGGTTTGCTGTCCAACTCATCCTGGATTTCGGTATAGTACCGTGTTTTGGCCGATTGACTAGGGGTGGGTTAGTCCCTAGCCTCCAATTTAGTATAAGCAGAAACCAAAGCTGTGTATTAGGCTGCTCACTCTCCCCAGTTATTGAAACTCAGAAGCCCAGGCTCAGGTGCGCAAACTTCCACCAACCAGAATATTGCTTTTCACCGACATGGGTCTCCACGCACGACCTACACGTGGATGGGCATTTTGACCTACTGAGTCCCTTACCAATCATAAGTTGCCCACATGAGAGAGTCAAGGTTGGCTCGGTACTCCGTGTGCGCCAAACCCGTAAAAGGCCCCTGGGGGGGTAACTAAATTAAGTAGGACCTAAAACCTTATGTACAAATCACTAGATCGCCTAATTAATTAAAGAGAAATTTACATTTAAACTCGTGTAATATGGTATTTAGGTACCTGTTTAAAATAATAGCACGTAGCACGTGTCACATAGGTACACAATAAAATGATTGACATCAATATGACTACATTATGCATTTTGCGGCCGTGAAGCATCATCCAAGGGCATTTGATAATACGCTTGGTTTGAGTCCAAATGGGTTTTGTCAGATTCATTGCATCCATAAGAAGATTCTTGACTCAGTTGCACTTGAAGATTGACAAGTTTTCGTAAAATTTACAGGGCATTATTGTAGCTCTTTGCTTGTGAACTCATCTTAGAAACTCCCTTATTGAACAAATTTCGTTTGTTGATAGTTTTTTTTCAACTTTTTTTCTTTTTTTTTTTCGATATCCCTTCAGTAATAGCATTGTGCTCTTTGCTTTAGGTACATTACATTTTTTACCCTCTGTGAGGATGCTAATAACCCGGAATTCCGTTTTTCTTTGTTGCATTTTCGGAAAATTGTTGACAACTTTTACAATTAATTGCTGATTTTCCAGAGTTTTGACTCAGCGGTTGAGATATATTAAATATTTGAAGAATACATTCAGATTATACATACAACTGTTCACTCTTTAATTCTCAAAATTTAATATTTTACGCCAATAATGGACCCTTTATTATGTTATAATATTATTGAACCATCTGCAAGCCCATATTCTGCCCGATCTTTTTTGAAATCAAAGCCAAACGGTGATTTTGGCCTAGTCATTGATTATTATATATTTTTTTTTTATAGTTTTAACGCTCACTTTTACCACCAGTGGCACCGCAGGCAATGACACTGATCATAATTGAATTAAAATGTAGCTCCGGTGGAATCAACAGCGGGGAAAACAGGAGAACGCGGAGAAAGCCTGCCCCTGTGCACCTTTGTCCACCATAAATCTCACATGCGGTAGATTGGGTTCGAACCGCGGCCTCTAAAGGAGAGGCCACGGCGCGGTCGTCATTGACTATAGGCGGCTAAACAAGAAATTTCGTCTTGATGTAATGCGCCTATCAGAACTTCAGTTGCTGCCCATTACTATCGGGAAGTCAAAATGTTTACAACGTTGGTCTTAAACGAAGCATATTATCAAATACCATTGCATGATATCCCTCGCTTGCTAACCACATTTTGTACTCTAAGTAGCCGTTACCAATTTTGTCACAAACTCATAGGCTTGTGTACAGGGTTTGAGATTTTGTCTGGGTATCTGCCCTCGTTGGATGGGTTTAAATGCAAATCTGTAAATTTGTCTGTAATCGTTTTGGTGATGTGGTAACTTATTCACAAGATGTTGAGTGCCAGCTGATGTATTTACGTTTAGTTTTTCTGCGCCTTTAACTGGCAGCTATTACAGTTAGTCCGCCCAAGATAAAGTTTTGCAAAATATAAAATTTAATTTTTGGGCCACATTACTTCTCCTGAAGGCCCCTGAATTGATCAGGAAAGGACTTTGGCATTACATCAATATCCAACTCCTATGAATGTGAAGTAGTTAGCATGCCTTTTAGGCGCGGTATCCTTCTTTTCTAAATTTACACCATTTTTCGTAACCATATCTGAAGTCTTCAATGCAGTAATACCTAACAAGTGAAATGTAATTGGACTTCATTAAATCACACCGCTTTTAAAAATTGAAGTCAACTTCAATTTTTAGCTATGCTTAGTTTTAGTCTGCCATTTATAGTTTAGACGAGCGTCTACCTCTTCGCCATAGGGGCGGTCTCCTTCACTGACAGGAACATGATATTCCCATTTATTTCACAATATCGAAGCAAAATTGTATATAGAAGCTTAAAGAAACACATTCTGACAACAATTTATTGTTAGTTTGTGATAGTTTGCATTGAAATTGAGAAACACACTTTTTTTTGGTAAACACAGTATGTTTGAAATTTAAGGCTCATAAATATATCTCACGATGTGGATTTCTTAGATAGCGGAATTCTTCCCTTTATGAGCTGGAAGTTAAGAGTCGTCTTGTTGGCCTATGGTAAATTTCGGAACATCGCTCATTCAGTTTAGAGGGTGTTAATGAAGCGTCTTTTGCCAAGAAGGCTGGAAAAATTGCGCTTTGACCTAATAAGGTAGGTGCCTTTCAATTTTCGGTATGGCTCATTCTCAATTCCTAGAAAGCTTTTGCTGACCCACTTTCGCGCATGTTTCAAGAAGATGAGACCAATTACTCATCAGCACTAGTCACTACATCCAACCTTGCTTGCTGATGTTTCAGCTCTCTTCTTTTCCAATGCCAATCATCAATAAAGAGATGAAATCTAAGGCCTTATATGTTTCAGTGGAATATCAATTTTATGATAACATAACATAGTTAGTACATAGAAATTTCGAAATATGTTACCACAGAAGCTGCTTCGGTATGTTCTACGATATTTTCATGTCACTCTGTTGGAAGCTATTTCGATATGTATAGAACGAAATGAAAATCCGCCCATATTTACTTTGGCTGGGGCTGTACGCATTATTGTGCGTTTGGTCTGGAGTACCCTCTTTGTTTTCGATATAAACCAGTTAATAACTCAAGTGTACAATTAATGGCGTCAAAAGTAGCATCATGCCCGATGCAGATAGTATTTGCTGACTTAGTAGTTAATTACCCACATCCTCCCAGGAATAATTCTGTATAGCATTTATTAAAACTGCTGATTCCAGGTTTATTTTGTTATTTCCTCTTTGGGTTGTAAGAGTCACTAGTAGTTAAGACAGGTGAGTATACACGGGAAAGATAGGAAATTAAAGGATACAGTACACCCTGGGAAGAGATCAGGGCTGGAACAAATGAGCATACATGGGAAAAACAGTGAATTCAAGGAGATCATACTACGATGAGGGGAACTTAACCTAGCCTCAGAGTATTAGGGGTATATTACAGTTCTTTGGGATTCTTTCTAAGGTTGTTTGCTTTGTTTATAAGTTATTTTTATGGCTTTTCTCATACTTTTAAGATGTTTTAATGATTAATTGTATTGTGAACACGTTTTAGAACTTTTTTTTTTTATTATTTTGCACTGTTTGCTCTGCTTTTTGATTGCTTACAGATCATTTATAACACTTCTTGTGGACTTTTCGGGTGTTATGACAGATGTTTGGAATGCTTTTAATGGCATTTCATACCATTTTGAGCGCGTTTAGTTCCCTATATCAGCTAGCTTCAGGGTACTTATCAGACATTTTAGCTCTTTGCAACTGATTTCACGCCATTTTATGGGTATTTAAGACTTTAAAGCTTGTATTTTAGGACTTTTCAGACATTTTTGCGCATATTAACACTGTTTTCTTTTGATCTTTGAATCTTTTATACACATTTTAGTGTTATTTTTCGGTATTTTAGTGTTGCTGCAATTGTTTAGTACGCTTTTAATGACATTCCATGGTATCCTAAAACAGGTATTTTAGATGTTTATCAATTGGTATTCGCTCATATTTTACAGTATTTTACTGCATTTTCTAATGTTTTTAGCAGTTTTATAAGCATTTTTGTACGTTTTTACATGTTGTTTCAGTGACTGTAATGCATTCTCATACATTTTTCAGGATTTTAATGGTGATTTTTATCGTTGTCACTGTTCTTTAGTATGTTTTCAAGACTTTACCAAGCAACTTGAGGAGGGTGTTTAGGACTGCAGGACAGGGTGAGACATTTTAGCTCCTTTTCATATACGAGTTCGTATCTACATTCGTTTTGTTGGTATATAAGGCCCTAAAACAGGTATTTTAGTCCCTTTCAGGCGTTTTGATCATTTTTAACAGTATGTTACGGTGTTTTTTTAATGTTTTAACGCTTTTATAGGCATTTCACACATTTTGAATTTATTTAGCAGAATTTTGTAGTGTTTTTTAGTACTTTCTGTATTCCTACACATCATTTATGAATTTTTAGGTATTCAAAACCATTGAGTAGTGTTAAACCCTCAGGCAGTAGGTATTTTAGCTCACTTTGAATGCATTTTTGGAGCGTCTTTAATTACTTTGCGACGGTGGCGAGGGTGTACTGACGATATTTTTGTACGTTTAGGAGTGTTTTAAGCGTATTTGAAGCAACACAACGGCTTGTAGCCCCTTTCTTAATGCTTCATAGTAATCGATGTAAGTTTTGTACTAGTTTATGTAGTTTCTACAACAAATCTATCGTTTTTTACAGTAATAGATGTCATCGTTTCAGTGTTTCAGTCTTTTTCACACTATTTACTATGCATTATAGAATGTTCATATGCTCCAGGTTGATCTGATCGCTTCTATAGCCAATCCGATTTTTACAGTTTCACCACATTTTCCATTATTTGCACCCTATATGATTATTTCTGTATTCTGTTACAGTATTTTTCAGTCCTTTAAAATTCATATTATATATCTGTTTTACATAGTGCTAAATTTTCAGATGATAACTTGTGAAGTGAGGGAATATGTTTGTATTGTTTACAGCCTTTCTTAGGTTGTAAATCTAACATAACCTAGGTTTTCGTAGCTCCATGTTTTTGTATTTGTGTTTTTGTATGATATCTCTTTCCCTAAGATGTCACTAGAACAATGATATAAGCCTTTGTTGTAGTATTAAAAGTTTAGTGAACATTATGATTCTCATGTTTTATTTGCCATTTTTGTTTTAAAACCTGATTTATTTCAATCAAGAAGTGTTTTCTCTAGAATAATAATATCGACATTTGTTGTTGCCTCTGTTGAAGCGTTGGACATATTTTCTTAGTTCTGGTGGGTCTTTTCAGCTTTTTTATTTCTATTTGTTTTTATATAAAGATAATCGGCATTAGAGGTTAGGCGTCTCTCCTCTTTTATCTGGGCCTGAGACCAGTATTAGAAACTTATTGTAATGGCAGAGTTCCCGCCACCTCTCATTCTTATTCGTCTCTTTTGTATGCCTTTACTGGATGCATGGGAGCGTTTGCAGCTTAACCTTCAATTTTCTGCTACCACGCTACCGATGATTAGGAATATATGTAGCATTCTCTCATTATACGCTTATAACTTTGTAATGACCTTATGCATAGTTCGACATTCCATCATCAACAATCACTCGTTTATCATCATGTGGCGATTTTGTTGATTTTTACAGACGAAACGTTATGCTTTAATGACATGAAGAAATTCATAGGAGTTCTTATTATTTCGCTGTTTTTAAGACAATCTACAAAACTGTCGAATGTGATGTATTGCCTAATAGCACACCGTTTTATACCCTTAATCTTTTTTTATCATTCCTCCATCAATATCGAGAGCATACTTCTTAGGTCTCAGTCCGACAAATCGTTGGATGATTTTTCTGTTAGCTTCATCTTTAAACTTTGCCAACACCTTTTGTTTTCTGTGTAGAGTGGCACATGTGACCGGCAGGATAATCAGATGTATCCAAATGTTCAAGAAATTGCATTCTGTCCTGGTATATGTCAGCTGTTTTAACTCGATGAATGAAGGAGTCCGTATCCAGGTACATAGGGTTCAGGTTTTCAGTCGCATAATGCGGCAATAGCACATCATATTGGTATTAGTGCATGAGGGTTTTTTAGATATCCAGCACGCTCATTCCGATGTACATTAGCTTGTTGAATATAATTTGTCGTGATGCAATATGAACAGCTGCCAGGTTAGGTCCGTATATAACTCTGCCAATGAATGTAGGCTTAGAAATCAGCTTTTCCAATGTTTTCTTGTTTGTCGCAAGGTGGATATCCATGGAATTTCGCATATTTTCCATGGTTTTTCTAAATATAGCATTGTAGAGGAGTTTGTATACGTCCTTTTCAAATTCATTTCTAGCCTGTTGCCTTAGCTTGTTATTAAACGCTATGTAAGGTTTTATCCCGCATGACTTAAACTTGTAGCACACGATGGATTTTTGTTAGTCGTAGTCCATGTTATAATGCGTGTTTTAACATCATGTAATATAGAACATACTTCTTCCTGCTTCCAAGGAGCGCAATTAGTTTCTTTACAGCTGAATTCTTTGGTTTCAGACACTCAGGCACGAATGGCAAATCATTATGAAGATTGTCAAGCTCAGTAGGATAATCCACATCAACTTCGAATTTATAGCTAAGAGGATCATCTTCTTTTAGTGTATCTACATTAACACTATCAGGAGAAACCCATTGAAATCCTCCATAAAGCAGTGGATGCTGCACAGCTCATCCATGCTGTTTATTTGTGTCCTCGTTTGTAATACATAGGGTTGGTTTATTAGGATCAAACTCCTCCATGTAGGCGTTGTTAGCTTGGTCATACCGGTGAGACACCTGACATAATCCTCGCCTTATGCCAAATTCCACCATGAGAAGCTGCAAATAATCTAATGACAATTCTAGCTCTATCCCGGTATACAAAAGCATAGCATCCCAGGTAAGCCCCGGAGATATATAGTAATGTGCAGGATCAACTTTATGGGTATTCGATGTTTGCTCTCTGAATGCTTCAAAAACATCTGCGAGTAGCAGAGCATCTGAGATTTAGTAGGGATCACTGTATTCTCCAAAATTTCTGATATTAAGCTGCTCACATACATTTTTAGCATGTTCGTAGTCTTGATTATCGATTTCCTCTTCATTTAGTCTACTGAAGAACATTCCTTTTGGAAGCAAGCATGTTTCTTTTAAAATGTGCCGTAGCGAGATGTAATCATATGGGAAATACTCCATGGTGCGTTACTAAACCAATTTTCTATTGTCCAAAGTATTTCATGTCTCAGGAAATTATGTCAGGGATTTTATTAGTTTATCCAAACTTGAACTAAGGAAACGGTATGTATCCACAAACCGAAGTTTAATATCTCCAGCATGCTTCGAGAATGAAATATAGTTTTCTTCTGAGCCCGGAATCACCTCCACTCTTTCACTTGTACAACCTAACTGTTTAACGTTGAAATGAGAATCATATCCACTTAAGTTGTGCATGAAGACAGAAATATATTTTGGTGTTTTGCAGGCTAGATTGCATTCATTATGGAGACTTCCGCGATATTCGTCAGTCAAGTGTTCATGATCCCTAACCTTCCAATAATCTTCAGTGAATATTTTCTTACACAAGTAGCATTCGGTAGAAGACTTGAAATCCTCCTGTTGTAGATCCGATAGTTTCAAAGGTTTAGCAGATTTGCATATACTGCTTATCTTATTTGCAAGAGACATTAGATAGTCCATAAACTTTCCAGCAGCATCATATCCTCTGTTTACATAAGGGACAGTAGGAAGATGAAACTGTAGCTGTTCAACAGACGACGCTGGTTTGACGTAAACAGCGAAACTCATTGGTGAATGCTTCTGATAGGGTGTTGTGTAGGAAATTTCCGGATTAGTCTCACACAAGTAATGCGGACTAAGAATACTCTCAAAATCTGCATAGGTGATATACGGGAGTTACAACATTTCCACATTTTAAATGATAGAGGTATATTTTGTAGGCATAACCATCCTTGCGGCAGCATGCTGTCCACAGATAGTATCATGTTTCTCCTACTTTCGCACTCTACTACATCCATGTCAGTTATCAAAATGTGTGAAGCAGCGTTTACAGGTGTACACTGGTCCTTTATATTTTGTCTTTTGTTCTCGAATAAGCTTCTCAAAGTTCTTGATATATATAATGATGGGTGCCATTTCTATCACTCAGAAGGAGGAGGTCGCGGTGACCAGATAGTTCTTCCACTACAACCTTTATTGGAAACCGTTGTTTCCTTTCATCCAGTCCGAACACGTTGATAGATATATCATTTTTCTTTTCAAATGTCGGGATTTCTGAAAATGGCATAGGAAGCGTGATGCACGTGAGGTCATATTATTCTTCGATTTGCTTTTATTTGTTGTCACTTTGTGGATACTTTTGAATATATTGTGCAAGGATAGCGTGTATGAAGCACCGCTGATCACTATGGTTCTGAGGGTCCACACAGGTTTTGTTTGCTTCTATAGATGCAGGTAGAGGAATATAATTGCTTCCACGTAGGGGGTTGTACTTTATAATTCGAAGGCGTACTCCCTCCACCGCAAGCAGAGCCCAATTGCTTCCTTTAAGTTGTGATTCATCAATTTAAGCATCCAGTTTCTGGAATTTCGTCTCTAACATAGTGTCTAAATCAGTTTCTAGAAATACTACCTGATTTCTGGCTCTGAAAGCCTTGTCTTTAGATTCTTCAGAACTATTTACAAAGAGGCATTCCACTGACAAGTTAATCTTCACAGCTGTATGCATAGGGAGCTGTTTTTCAACAGAATACATAGTCCTATGTTCAGCTTCCTGCAGGTAAGTCTTTATATCCTTGCTCGAATTGCATCGGATGAAATAAGATTTCAGACGCCCACACTCATTTCCCATTGTAGTCAATAGTAGATGTCGGGTAGCCTCCGGTTTTGTTTTTTTCAGGGGCATGCCGCTCCGCAATGCTTTTCATGTCGAATTACATTGTATCCGCTACTGAAGGTTGCAGCTCAATGTTTACATTTAAAGAGATATCCACAGCAGCGAATACAATGGAATTCGTCAGGAAGGGCATTGCGGAGCAGGCATGCCTCTGAATAAAAAAATCTGAGGCTACCCGACATCAACTATTGACTACAATGGGAAATGAATGTGACATGAAAGAGTATGAGACATCGTTTGAAGGCCGTCTGAAATCTTATTTTATCCGATGCAATTCGAGCAAGAACATGAAGGCTTACCTGCAGGAAGCTAAACATAGGATTATTCAATCTGTTCAAACATAGCTCCCTATGCATAAAGCCGTGAAGATTAGTCTGTTAGTGGAATGTTTCTTTCTAAATAGTTCTGGAGAAGCTACACATAGGACTTTCAAACCTAGAAATCAGATAGTATTTCTAGAAAGTGGTTTAGACACCATATTAGAGACGAAATTCCAGAAAATGGATGCTTAAATAGATTAATCACAACTTAAAGGACGCAATCGAGCTCTGCTTGCGGAGGAGGGGGTACGCCTTCGAATTAACAAGTACAACTTCCTTCGTAGAAGCAGTTATATTCCTCTTCCTGCAGCTATAGAAGAAAACGTGTGTGTGCCCTCAGAACAGTACGGATGAGCGGTGCTTTTTACACGCTATCCTTGCACAATACATTCAAAAGAATCCTCGCCGTGACAACAAACACAAGGAACTCAATGAAAAAAATGACTTCTCGTGCTTCACGCTTCCTACGCCATTGTCAGAAATTCCGATATTTGAAAAGAAAAATGATATATCTATCAAAGTGTACGGACTGGATGAAAAGAAATAAGTGTTCCCAATAAAGATTGTAGAGGAAGAACTACCTAATCACCGCGACCTCCTTCTTCTGAGTGATAGAAATGGCACGCATCATTATATATATCAAGAACTTTGAGAAGCTTATTCGAGAACAAATGACAAAATAAAAAGGACGAGTGTACACCTGTAAACGCTGCTTCAGCCATTTTGATTACCGATATGGACGTAGTGGAGTGCAAAAATTGGAGGAACATGCTACTATTTGTAAGCAACATGGTGTCGCTAGAATAGTTATCCCCACAAAGGAAATCTCTATCATTCAGAGAGCAAACACTGAATACTCATAAAGTTGATCCTGCACATTACTTTACATCTCCGGGGCTTACCTGGGATGCTATGATTTCGTATACCGGGATTGAGCTTGAATTGTCATTAGATTATGTGCAGCTTCTCATGGTGGAATTTGGCATAAGGCGAGGATTATGTCAGGTGTCTCACCGGTATGACCAAGCTAACAACGCCTGCATGGAGGAGTTTGATCCTAATAAACCAACCCTATGTATTACAAACGAGGACACAAATAAACAGCATGGATGGACTGTGCAGCATCCACTGCTCTATGGAGGATTCAGTGGGTTTCTTCTGATAGTGTTAATGTAGAAACACTAAAAGAAGATGATCCTCTTAGATATATATTCGAAGTTGATGTGGATTGCTTTACTGAGCTTGACGATCTTCATAATGATTTGCCATTCTTGCCTGAGTGTCTGAAACCAAAGAATTCAACTGTAAAGAAACTAATTGCGCACCTTCGAAGAGGAAGAAGTATGCTTTGCATTACATAATGTTAAAACACGCACTCTCACATGGACTACAACTAACAAAAATCCATCGTATGTTACAAGTTTAAGTCAAGCGTTTAATAACCACCTGAGGCAACAGGCTAAAAATGAATATGAAAAGGACGTGTACAAACTCTTCAACAATGCTACGTTTGGAAAAACAATGGAGAATATGCGAAATCGCATGGATATACGCCTTGTGACAAACGAGAAAACTTTGGAAAAGCTAATTTCTAACCCTACATTCATTGACAGAAGTATATATGGACCTAACCTAGCAGCTGTTCATATGGCATCACGACAAATTATATTCAACAAGCTAATATACATAGGAATGAGCCTGCTGGGTATCTCAAAAAACACTCATGTACTCATACCAATATGATGTGCTATTGCTGCGTTATGGAACTGAAACCCTATGTACATGGATACGGACTGCTTCATTCATCGAGTTACAATAGCTCACATATACCAGTATAGAATGAAATTTCTTGAACATCTGGCAACATCTCATTATCCTACAATCCACATGTGACACTGCAAACAGAACAAAAAGGTGGTGGCACAGTTTAAAGATGAAGCTAACAGAAAAATCATCCACCGATTTGTCGGACTGAGACATAAGATGTAGGCTCCCGTTATTTTTGGAGGACTGATAAAAATATTAATGGTATAAAACGGAGCGCTATTAAGCAGTACATCACATTCGACAGCTATGTAGATTGTGTTAAAAGCAGCGAAATAACAAGAACTCCGATGAATTTGATCATGTCACAACGGCGTCTGTAAAAATCAACAAAATTGCTCTATCGCCCCATGAAGATAAAACAGCGATTGCTGATGATGGAATATCAACCTATGCTTATTTTTCATTACAAAGTTGTAAGCGTATGAGAAAATGCTACTTACATTGCTCATCATCGGTAGCGTGGTAGCAGAAAATTGAAGGTTAGGCTCCAAACACTCCCATGCATCTAGTAAAGGCATACAAAAGAGAAGAATAAGAATGAGAAGTGGCGGGAACTCTGCCATTAGAATATGTTTCTAATGCTGGTCTCAACCCCAGATAAAACAGGAGAGACGCTTAACCTCTAATGCTGGTGATCTTTATATAAAAACAAATAGAAATAAAAAAAGCTGAACAGACTGGCCAGAACTAAGAAAATAAGTCCAACGCTTCAACAGAAACAACAACAAATTTCGATATTATTATTCTAGAAAAAACACATCTTCATTAAAATTAAGGTTTTAAAACAAAAAAGACGAATCAATTATGAAATGCTCACAAAACTGCTAACACTACAACAACAAAGGCTTGTGTAATTCTTCTAGTGACATACTAGAAAGAGAGATATCATGCAAAAAGACAAACACAAAGAGATGGAAACACACTAAAATTAGATTATATTAGATTTACAACCTAAGAAAGACTGTAAACCATACAAACACATTCCCTCGGTTCACAAGTTATCATCTGACTATGTAAAAAGGATATATAATATGAATCTTAAAGGACTGCAAAATACTGTAAAAGAATACAGAAATAATCATAATGGGTGCAAACTATGGAAAATGTGGTAAATCTGTGAAATGTCGGATTGGCTATTAAAGCAATCAGATCATCCTGGAGCATATGAACATTCAATAACACATAGTAAATAGTGTGAAAAACGACTGAAACACTGAAACGATTACATCTTTTACTGTAAAAAATGATAAAACTGTTGTAGAAACCACATAAACTAGCACAAAAATTACATCGATTACTATAAAGCATTAAGAAAAGGGCTATAAGCCGTCATGTCGCTTCAAATACGATTAAAATACACCTAAACGTACAAATATATCGTCAATATACTTTCGTCGCCGTCGCAAAGTAATTAAAGATCTTCCAAAAATACATTCAAAATGAGTTGAAATTCCTATTGCCTGTGGGTTTAACACTACCCTATAGTTCCGAAAGTCTTAAATGATCTGTATAGAGACAGAAAGCACTACAAAACACTACAAAATTCTGCTAAATAAACTCAAAATGTGTAAAATGTTTATATAAACGTTAAAAACATAAAAAACACCATAATATACTGTTAAAAATTATTAATACGCCTGAAAGGGGCCAAAATATCTGTTTTAGAGCTCTATATACCAAGAAAACGATTGTAAATATATGGAAAGGAGCTAAAATATCTCACCAATTCCAGTCCTGCAGTCCGAAACACCCTCCTCGAATTGCTTAGTAAGGTCTGAAGACATACTAAAGACAGTGACAACGCTAAAAATCACCATTAATATCCTGAAAAATGTATGAGACAGCACTACAATCACTGAAAAAATCATCTAAAAACGTACAAAAATCCTTGTAAAGGTGCTAAAAAGCATTAGAAAGTATTGTAAAATAAAGTAAAATATGAGGAAAACCCATTGATAAACACGTTTTAGGATCCCAAATACCCTCAAAATGGTTTGAATTGTGTGGAAAAAAACAGCTAAACATGTCTGATGAATAGCCCACAACTAGCTGTCTTAGAGACCTAAACATCCTCCATATGACAAGGAATGTCATTAAAAGCGTACTAAACAACTGTAACAACACTAAAATCATCTTACAAATCCAGAAAAAATGCATATGGAAACACTACAATACCGAAAAATAACACTAGAATGCTTGCAAAAGAGTCAAAAATCAATAGAAAACAATAAATATGAGCAAACATGTCTGAAAAACCTAAAATACTATATTTTGAGTCCTAAATACCCACAAATTGGCGTGAAATCAGTTGTAAAGAGCGAAAATGTCGACAAGTGCCCTGAAATTAGCTGATATAGGGACCTAAAGCCCTCAAATTGGTATAAAATGGCATGAAAAACATTTGAAACATCTGTCCTAGCACCCGAAAAATCCAAAAGAAGTGTTATAAATGATCAGTATGTATTCTAAAAGCTGAGCAAACACTGCAAAATAATAATAATAAAAAAAAAAAAAAGTTCTCAAACTTCGTTCGCAATACAAATAATTGTTAAAACATCTTAAAAGTCTGACAAAAACCATAAAAATAACTCATGAACAACGCAAACGACCTTGAAAGGCATCCCAAACGACTGAAATATACCACTAATACTCTGAGGTTACGTTAGGTTCCGTCTCATCCTAATATGAATTCCCTTTCTTTCCCATGTCTGCTCACTTGTCCTAGCCCTGATCTCTTGTCAGGGTCTACCCCATCCTTGAACTTCCTATCTTTCCCATGTATGCTCACCTGCCCCTGTGCCAGGATCCCTCTATCTTAACTACTGTCACTACCTGTAATTCTATACTTTATTCTGTTTTGGGAACGTTTGGTACGCCGGATTCCCAGCAATGCACTTTCGTGCGCGTCTTCTTCATACCATCCTGTTAGAGCGTAATACTAAGTTTATTCGTACTTCGGCACATTATGCTAAACCTTATTTAAGGGAAAGAATAAACTTTTTCTGGTCTGACTTTCAATTTTGCTTAAATACAGGACGACATGTAGCGCACAAAGTGTAGCATTTATATCTATGCCGCATTTTGGACCTACTTATCGATTATTTATTTTTGGCACTTATCTAAATTACTTGCGGATGATGTGGAGCCATTGGTAGTGCAGCCAAATTGGTAGCAAGTGGTTACTATCTTAAAGGAATATTAGAGTGCAGCGCTATTAATTCGATACGTAAGGTCACAATCTCAAGTTCGGAACTTGTTTCTCCTACGATCTCATACACTGAGTCATACAAGAAAATGAGCACCAGTTTCCAGGGTCCTTTTTTGTATTATTAGCTTTTTTAATCATTATTTACGTTTCTTATCTGCTAGAAAATAGTGAAACTGCGAAGCGCACCACTGCGTCCCAACTCAATGCGATTCTGCGGCTTATCCTAATAAGATTTGTGTCGTCTTCTCGCAGTCCGGGAGCTGTTTAGGCCCTGCCCGAGTGCCTGGCAGCTGTATCCTCTGCATCCTTTCCCGGAACTCACCTTCCTTTTTTTTTAGTTCATATATTCTTAGTTTATCTGTGTCTGGACATTTGCTCCCCACCGTGCTCCTTTTATTCTTTAGCTCTTGTTCTCTTCTGCTCCTGTTTGTTGGACCCATTCCTCCTGTATGTATTTGGCGGGGTAAATTTATATGTGGTACGGGAATATCTAATATCTATATTCCTGTATTCTGAAATGTATTCCTTTGAAACTAAATGCTTTGAATCCTTAACGGTTTTTCTATATAAAGTGAGGGAACTTTCAAACACTTTACTTATTCTACATAACGTCATTTTAATGTTTTTTTTTTGTATTTATTGTGTGCACTCATATCCTTAGCCACATTAATGTTTTAGAGCTTTTTAGTTGATTATTTGGCAAGAAGTTATAATGTTCCATGCATCGTTAGGGGTAGATATTTTATTGTCATCTTATTTTAAGTATTTTGCTGTTTTCCATGGTTACATCCAGTTCCTTCCAGGTTCAGCCATTCTATACTTCATGAGCTGTTTTAGTTGTCATTTTGGTGTTATGGCTGTTCGTTGTTATCATATCCATTTTTAGGTACCTGTATGCTTGCACGCCCTTTTTTTTTACTTAGTTTTTATTTATTACTGTGTTCCTTCATAGCTAATATACTGACATAGCCTGCGGTTGCCAGATTGCTTATATTATTCTCTTAGCTTTCTTCCAACTTAGAATGATATGTTTCTTTCGAGGTTTTCTTTTACTTTCATTTGTGGCTTTTGATTTCAAATGTGTTCCTTATACCTCCTGGCAGAGTGTTGGAGCAGAGCTATCACTTTGAGCAGACTTCTTTTTGGGATGGTGGGGTGTTGACCCGTTTCAATGTCTCTATCAAAAGTATTGGTAAGCTATCTTCGCCTGGTATCAGCTATTCTGCAAATAGCATGATTCCTTCCTTGTCTGGGATGGGCCTCGAAGAGGTCTTGGTTGGTATCGCCAGATGGCAATGTATGAACTGTACTGCCAGTATGGTGTTGATGGTTGAAATTTTGGGCTCGCTTACGTCTGGAAGCAAAACAGTTCCATTATATCATCTGCCAAAGCTCGAGCCATATTTTAGTGACAGTGTGCTTTAGTCAGAGAGCCTGTGGGTAATTCTTGAATTAGGAAGAAATACCCCTCCAGTAAGTCTAAACTATATTTCTTTTATAAGGCGATGGCCTTGTACATAATCTAGTATGGAACTAAATTAAAATTTTGCTAAAAAGCTTCAACATTATATTGAAAGGCGTTCTGTTAAGCTCTCAACACATGCCAGCAAATGACATTTGTATCAATGTAATAAAACCAGTGAATTAATAGTGTTTAATATAATTACTCTTCTCGTTAAATATTTCAATTCATTCCGTTAACCTATCAGCTAAATAGAAGTGCATCCATGCTTTCAGCAGCAATATTGAAGAGAATAGGCAGCACAATGTTGTGGAATACAGATTGAATCAGCTAAGCCCAGACGCATTAAAGGTTCCACTTTCCACTTCGGACTTTAGTACGATTTTATTACGTGCCACAACACAGCAATGAATCCTTTGTCGATTAATTAACAGAATTAAACCAGCTCAAATTGTTCTGTAAAAGGAAGATGGACAAGGGGTTTACTTTCAATCTAATCTTATCGAATATTATGCTGTTTTTGACATCGCATTGCAATACATGTTTCGCTTATAGTATATGTAGTGTAGTATAACATCTTCTAAACGAAAGTTCCTCAAGAGCTTGGAATTCACAATTTTAAAATGATGGGCGTTTTATATGTGAAGACAGTTCCGATCTTCAATCATAGGATTAGTAGAGAGGAAGAGCCGAGATTCAACTTTTGCAGGGACAACGTCATATCGGCACATGGCTCAGCCCAAAATGTAAATGAGCGTCGAACGATGACTGAATGTTACTCCTAAGCGTAGATTTGGGATCAGCCATGTGTCGATATGACGTTGTTTCTCCAAAAGTTGAATCTCGGCTCTTCCTCTCTACTAATCTTATCATTGAAGGCCGGAACTGTCGTCACATCTAAAACGCCCATCATTTTAACACTGTCAGTCCTAAGCTCTAGAGGAACTTTCGTTTTGAAGGTGATAGCTGTTACCGTGTCAAAGACCGAGTATGATGTAAAATTGAAGCAGGCGGTGAACTGTAGCATCGCGTTTTAGAATTTATTGTCGTTCCGGCTAACGGCAGCCATAAGTTATATGTTCGTTTCTGAAACTCACCGTATCACCGTTCTGATATACCACGCAAACGGTTATCTGATCCACAATATTAGTATCGATGAACGGTAGATATATGAAATAGGAAGATTCGTGAGAACCGAAGGAAAAGACTCAAAATGCCCAACTTTACAGTTAATGAAGACACCAGAAGCAACACTGTACTCGATGTGAATACAAGAGCCGAGTCTGTCCTGTAGAAGGGTCTGTAGGTCCACCATCTCAGGAAGAGCAATCGTCTGCAGTACATCACCTTAATAATAATGAGACATCGACCCTCGGAAAAAAAATGTAAATGGCGTGTTATTTATGGACGCTCTTTAACTACTGTGGTTCTCAGCGCCCCATCCTCAATTGGGCGTGAAGTGCCGCTTAATTTTGCTCAGAGGCCTCTCAATCAGGCTTGATGTTCTTTTCCTGCCGTAAATCTACGACACGGGACCAACGGCTTTATTTCCCTTCCGAAGGAAGCCATAAAAGGATTTTTACACTCGAAAAAATCCGTCGTCCTCCTCCGGGTTTAAACCCGCGATCTTGGGCATATGAAGTTAGCATGGTAACCATTACACCACGGAGGGTGACTCGACGTTCGGAAAAGATTAGATCATTAATTAGTAAAAGTAATAAGATTACATTGTTTGTCCTATCACGACAATCCTTTTAACTCAAATTGATAAACCCAGAGCCCCTTCACAAACGGCAAATGTTAAAAAAATATTGTTAAATTCAATTCCCTATTTACTATAAATAGTCTGCAAATTCAAAAATGCAAGGTAGGTATAACTAGAAATGTAGAAATAGTGGAATCAGTGAAATTTACAGTGATCATGTAAGTCATGTCGACAAAAATTGTAGACACAACAGTCAACAAATGACTGAGTTGAAATCTTGAAACCCATTTCTGTTATACTTTATATGAACAACACCGAAACAGAACTAGGTTTACAGCGGCGGCTTGAAATTACCAAAGTTATTAAAATATAGAGCTGAACTGCCATTTTTGCGTACGTAAACAGGTAGTTTCTGGATTCGCCAACGTCTCAAATGTAACGATAATCCTCTCTCTCTCTATGTTCAAGCCTCGCCGGTGGATTGTCAATCATATACACTCTCCTAAAATGAGGAATAGGAAAGTGTTTTAATCTCTATGACCCTTAACGCTTTCTTGGATAAAAATACAATTCTCTTGCCCACTTTTTACGGACTTCTTCTTCTTTCTAAGTCCCTTCCCTTAAGCCGAAGACTCCATATGCCATTTCTCCCAATTTTTTATCGGCAGCCCGGTTGTTATTCAACAACATATATATACATTCACACACAGCCACTGTATTTTGGTAAAAATTCAAAAAAGAAAAACTGTTACTAGACATAGGCATTTCAGATTTTAAGTAACTCGCCTTCCCGAGATCTGTGTATGATAAAGCACGTTACCAAGGTAGGGTTACCCTCTATCCCCTCGGAAACATGCGAGGAATTTCAAGTTCATGTGTTGGAGGCAACTTGCGGAATCGAAATCCTGCAGACGTTGGACTACGTAAGAGGTTACTATAACGGTCGTCCAATGCACAATAAAAAAGGGTATAAACGATGGATGCGCAGGCATTCACTTCAGCCTACAGTCAGAGATAGAAGCACATCCCGCCGACATCACAGAATGGGTTCGGCAGATTCGGCGTAGAGGCACACAACTGGGCTAATCAGAAGAGCTCCAAAGCCACGCGGATACCCGGATTATGGAGAGCATCGGGAGTTCTTAGTTCAGATGGAAAGGTTGACGAATAAAGAATGCATCCGTGGTGTAACTTTGATCGGATCAGTGCACAATAAAAACGCAGCAACATCGTCCGATCAGCTCCACAGGATATGTCCCTTAGTATGTGCAAAGTATTCGGAGAACGGTCGCAGCGCGCTTTCAGCTGTACAATATGTGCTGACCAGAAACGTTTTCGATCGAACACAAACCCCAGGAATCTCACTCCATCTGAGAAGGGAAGTAAAACTGGCCAAAGTTGCAAGTAGGTGCCATTGGCCGTCTACGGTGCCGGAAGTTAATGAGCACTCTCTGCTTAGGTGAGAAACAAAATGCGTTTTTCTAGCTCCAATCATAGAGATTATCCAAACACTGCTGCAGACGGCATTGCAAAACGGCATAGGCTGAGAAGTGCAGAATATGGCAAAGTCGTCCACAAATAAACAGGAAGAGAATCCTGAGGGAACTTATTGCGTTATGGAATTAATCGATATAGCAAACAGCGTCACGCTTAGTACCGAGCCCTATGGCACTCCGTTTTCTTGAATAGAATGGTTAGAAAAAACCGAGTCAACCCTTACTCAGAAAACACTGTCTCTTCTAAGCTCCTGCATGAACAACGCTAGACGTCTAAGTATATTCCGGTTGTGAAGGGAATTTAAATTCCTGCAGGCTAACACGTACTATAAACGCAAGACCGAAAACCACATTGGATGTTGGTCAAACGGTTGTGGGATATCAGCCACCATACCAACCATCCATTGATTGCAACTGGTGAGGGAAATAGCTGGAAGGAAGATGACGGTGCTTTCCAGGTTTCAAAGTAGGTATGATGGTGGCCTAATTTGGCAAAGTGGTACCTACCCTGACACGATTGTGGACTTTGAGAAGAAAATCCTTACTTTCAGGAAAAAGATGTTGCAACATTTAAACGCGGATTCCATCTGAACCTAGTGTAAATTTTGCGTAGATGGAAGTGCCGTTACTTGTCCCATACGACAGAGGAAGGGGTAAAACTACCATGCTCTGGTACCACGCATCCACATTATATACGCTTCCGGCGTTAATGTGGAGTATGCATGGATTCCTGGATTCGTTGACTTGCAGGGTGATTACCCTGCGGATTAGACAGCGAAGAGCGCGAACCCAGCGTAACAATTAATTGCGTAACATTTGACAATTTTAAGTTTGTTATCTGGAGAGCGGTGTTTTCGTCCTAGCATGCTGAGTGGTCAGCTCTCCGCGGGAACAAACTTATGGAGGTGAAGGAGCTCCCCATAGAGTGGGCAACTTCCTCATGAACATCTCGACGTGAAGAGGGTGTGTTGGCTCTAATGCGCACAGGCCGCTGTTATTTTACACATAGGTATCTCCTTATGAAGGAACCTCCACCTATCTGTACGGTCTGTTGAGATTCCTTGACAGTATGTCACGTGTTGCTAGAGTGCGTTCCTCTAGCACACATTCGAACATCCCAGAAATTTCCGGCCTGCATATCAGAGGTTTTGGCCGACGATGGCACAGAGTAGATTGATTTTTTAACTTAATGTAACTTTCGCACTGCGGGTTTAGATTGTTTTTATATCTTGGATGCCGCATTACTGTGATACCTTATAACATTTGTTGCTTTTGTATTTTATACTCAGTGTCTACTTTTAGCAGCCTTTTGTCTCTATTTTAGCCAAATTTAGTTGTATTATTTCTGTTTCATTATTATTTTATATGGCATTTTACACTCGATTGTATGAATTGTTTTAGCTATTCATTTTAACTCCCATTGTTTTTATGTTGTTTTTGTCTCTTGGCTTTTGTCACCGGTTTTAGCATGGGGCCAATAACATTGCTGTCAAGCATCTTACAATCCTATTACCATCATCCTCGATGAAGCTAGACATCCAGGTATTACATTGACCTCGCGCAACTATGTCCCTGTCAGCAACATGGACTCAAATTGCTTGCAGAATGCCGGTTGGACGCACCCAGGAAGGGATGTTGACTGTGTGAGTGCCAATGAAGCTTTCAACGCCGTTCATCCCAAATCTTTACTTCCTTGCTCTGTAGACGATTACAATGAACTTGTACCCAGCAGTAGATTCAGAAGGTCTAAAAATTCTAATAACCGCATGAAGGCTGTTATTGGACTGAACTCTATGGAATGGAGGATAAAGGTTCTTAGGATCCCCAATTTCGAGAGGGTGGAGAAGCTGAAATTGTTCAAGAGGGATGTACCGTTGCATATTGCCTTTAAATCGTGGTATTTTATCTCAGTCTGCTATCCATCAGACTAAACTAGAGGAACCACTTTTTTCTGATTGTTGGAGTACAAATGGACAGACTGAACGACACAACCATCTCTATTTGTTCGCTGCAAAATCACTACCCTGAAACTGTATATTAATCGCGAATCCATTCTACTATATGAACTTGGAATTGGTAATTCTAAATGTGCACCTCTATATGAAGTGTACTCCAATTTTTAGAATTCCTATTACGGAAAGAATAATTACTCACTGTTGAAGAGGACTGAGTTTGTGGTATTTGCATCCCTATTTGTAATCGACTGCTCTCATCGGTGGAGGAGTTCCTCTCTGGAGCTGTTAACGTCAGACTAGAAGTCCAAGTATTGACTAGCAAGCCAGCCCGAACGTCCTTATTTTGCCTAGCTATTCGCAATGCACAGTTCACAACAGACCTCTAATACATGCAGTACAGTCAATTATACAACTAAACAAATATGCACTGTTTATTCCCTGTTTTATTGCATTTATAATACATATCAATTACATGTTTGCTAGTATTCCTATTTGATAAGCAGCTGATAAAGGTGAATATATGGTATGAGCCTTTTCGGGCCTATTATTGGTGCACTATCCAGTTGTATGACATATTTGTGTGGATACATATTGCTAAAAATTTGATTTACAACTTTTAAGCTAAAGATTACGTACACATTATGTTTTCATTATACGGTATACTTTGAAGCCGTTTTTCCTGCAGGCATGTTATTATCTTTTGTATATTCGTACTATTATTTGCCAATCTCATTTTGTAATGTACAAACATGCATATTGTTTCTATTGATGAACATGACTGAGAGTTTGTAGAATATTACGATATTCACAAGTGCACTAGAACATATTCTGACGTATTTCTCTAATATTAGCTGTACATTTTTTATTCATTTTCTGGTGGAGTGTAGATCCAGGAAGATTATTATCACCTGGTATTTTTCGAACCCGGTCTTGCCCTTCTTATGCTGCTTTGTCTTTGTACTTTCTCCTTTTTCTCCGGGCTGTAACGCTTGTATACTTACTGAGCCTACTAGACTCTTCTTTACATTATATATATATATATATATATATATATATATATATATATATATATATATATATATATATATATATATATACACATATATACACGCACACGCGTTACAATTGGCTCAACTTTCTGGTGGAATATCTTCACCGGCGTCTTGGTCCTGCCTTGCGGGGACTTCTTGTCCTTCTTGGATTCTGAAATTACACGCCATGAAATCAGGTCCAATGTATACACTAGTTTCTTTATGAATGTGCATTACACCGATTTGACGGTACACGTCGCAGTTTTCTCCTCCGTGGAGACCGACACAATTTCTTGGTGTTGAGCGAATTCCGTGCATGAGTTCATTGCATTTTTCGATAATCTTCTCCAGGCAAAACTACTCGTAAGTTTTCTGTGACGTTATTATTCTAAATGGTGGACCTTTCCGCGCAATGTCTTTTGCGCGATTTGTTGTCATCTCGTAGATTACCAGCCTTTATTTTCAACGGAGAGTAGTCTGGTGGGTAAGGTAAGAGCTGGTGGTTGTCATCTCGAAGATTACTGGTCTTTACTCTCAACGGAGAGTAGGGTAGTGGAGATGGTTCAGGGTGGTCGCTGTCGTCTCGAAGATTACTAGTCTTTGCTCTCAACGGAGAGTAGGGTAGTGGAGATGGTTCAGGGTGGTCGCTGTCATCTCGAAGATTACTAGTCTTTGCTCTCAACGGCGAGTACAGTGGTGGGGAAGGTTCTAAGTGGTCGTTGTCATCTCGAAGATTACTAGTCTTTACTCTCAACGGAGAGTAGGGTATTGGAGATGGTTCAGGGTGGTCGCTGTCGTCTCGAAGATTACTAGTCTTTGCTCTCAACGGCGAGTACAGTGGTGGGGAAGGTTCTAAGTGGTCGTTGTCATCTCGAAGATTACTAGTCTTTATTCTCAACAGAGAGTAGGGTGATGGGGAACGTTCGGGTTGGTTCCTGTCATCACGAAGATTATTAGTCTTTATTCTCCAAGAGAGTAGAGCAGTGTGGAGTGTTCGGGTTGGTCGTTGTCATCTCAAAGATCATTAGTCTTTATTCTGAACAGAGAGTAGAGTGGTGGGGAGTGTTCGGGCTGGACGTTGTCATCTCAAAGATCATTAGACTTTATTCTGAACAGAGAGTAGAGTGGTGGGGAGTGTTCGGGTTGGTCGTTGTCATTTTGAAGCTTATTAGCCTTTATTCTTAACAGAGAGTAGTGTGGTGGGGAGTGTTCGGGCTGGTCGCTGTCATCTCGAAGATTATTAGATAATTTTGTCTTTATTCTCACTAGAGAGTAGGGTGATGGGGAGCGTGCTGGCTGGTCATTGTCATCTCTACGATTATAAGTCTATATTCCCAACAGAGAGTAGGGTGGTGTGGAGTGCTCGGGCTGGTCGTTGTTTTCTCGAAGATTATTAGTCTTTATTCTCAACAGAAAATAGGATGATGGGTAGTGTTCGGGCTGGCCGTAGTCATCCCGAAGATTATTACTCTTTATTCTCAACAGAGAGTAGGATGGTGGGGAGTGTTCGGGCTGGTCGTTGTCATCCCGAAGATTAGCAGTCGTTATTGTCAATAGAGAGTAAGCTGGTGGGGACTGTTCGGGCTGGTCATAGCATCCCGAAGATTATTATTCTTTATTCTCAAAGAGAGAAGGTTGTTGGGGAGTGTTCGGACTGGTCGTTGTCATCTCGCAGATTATTAGTCTTTACTCTCAAAAGAGAGTAGGGTGGTGCGGATCGTTCGGCCCGGTCGTTGTCGTCTCAAGATTATTACTCTTCATTCTCAACAGAGAGTGGGTGATGTGGAAAGTTCGGCCTGGTCGTTGTCAGCCCGAAGATTATTATTTTTTATTCTTAGCAGGGAGTAAGGTGGTGGAGACTGTTCGGGCTGGTCGTTGTCATCCCGAAGATTATCAGCCTTTATTCTCAACGGAGAGTAGGGTAGTGGAGAAGGTTTGGGGTTATCGCTATCATCTCGAAGATTATAAGTCTTAACTCTCAACGAAGAGTAGGGTGGTGGAGAAGGTTCGGGCTGTTCGCTGTCATCTAGAAGACAGTTCTGTCAACGTAGAGAATGGTGATAGCGGGCGTTCGGCCTGTTCGTTGTCATCTCGAGCATTATTGGTCTATATTCTCAACAGCAAATAGGGTGGTGGGGAGTATTCAGGCTGGTGGTTGTCATCTCGAAGATTATTAGTCTTTATTCCCAACGGAGAATAGGCTGGTGGAGAGCGTTCGGGCTGTTCGTTGTCATTTCGGGGATTATTATTCTTTATTCTCAACAGAGAGTGGGTGGTGGGGAGCGTTCGGGCTGGTCGTTATCATCTCGAACATTATTGATGATTATTCTTAACAGAGAGTAGGGTGGTGGGGAGTGTTCGGGCAGGTCGTTGTCATCTCGAAGATTATTAGTCTAAATTCTCAACAGAGAGTAGGGTGGTGGGGATAGTTCGGGCTTGTCGTTGTCATCTCGAAGTTTATTAGGCTTTATTCTCACTACAGTGTAGGGTGGTGGGGAAACTTCGGGCTGGTCACTGCCATCTCCAAGATTGTTAGTCTTTACTTGAAATGGAGAGTAGGTAGGGGGGCAGGTTCGGGCTGGACGCTGTAATCTGAAGATTATTAGTCTTTACTCTATCCGGAGAGAAGGGTGATGGGGAGTGTTCGGGCTGCTCGTTGTCATCCCGACGGTTATTAGTCTTTATTCTCAACAGAATGTAGGGTGGTGGGGAGTGTTCGGGCTGGTCGTTGGAATCCCGAAGATTATCAGTCTTTATTCTCATTAGAGAATATGGTGGTGGGGAGTGTTCGGGCTGGTCGTTGTCAACACGAAGGTTATTAGTCTATATTCTCAACAGAGAGTCGGGTGGTGAAGAGTGTTCGGGTTGGTCATAGTCATCCCGAAGATTATTAGTCTTTATTCTCAAAGAGAGAAGGTTGATGGGGAGTGTTCGGACTGGTCGTTGTCATCTGGAACATTATTAGTCTTTATTCTCACAAGAGAGTAGGTGGTGCGGAGCGTTCGGGCCGGTCGTTGTCTTCTCAAGATTATTAGTCTTTATTCTCAACAGAGAGTAGTTGGTGGGGAAGGATCGGGAAGGTCGTTGTCATCTGGAAAATTATTAGTCTTTATCCTCAAAAGAGAGTGGGTGGTGTGTAAGGTTCGGGCTGGCAGTTGTCATCCCGAAGACACTTAGTCTTTATTCTTAGCAGAGAGTGGGGTGATGGAGAGTGTTCGGTCTCGTCGTTGTCGTCCCGAACAATATCAGCCTTTATTCTCAACAGAGAGTAGGGTAGTGGAGAAGGTTTAGGGTTGTCACTGTCATCTCGAAGATTATTCGGCTTTACCATCAACGGAGACTAGGGTGGTGGAGAAGATTCGTGCTGTTCGTTGTCATCTAAAAGATTATTAGTCTTTACTCTCAAAGGAGAGTAGAATAGTGAAGAAGGTTTGGGGTTGTCACTGCCATCTCGAAAATTATTAGTCTTTACTCTCAACGGAGAGTACGGTGATGGAGAAGGTTCGGGCTGTTCGCTGTCATCTAGGAGATTATTAGCCTTTTCTGTCAACGGAGAGAAGGGTGATGGCGAGCGTTTGGCCTGTTCGTTGTCATCTCGAACATTATTGGTCTATATTCTCGACAGGGAATAGGGTGGTGGGGAGTATTCAGGCTGGTGTTGTCATCTCGAAGATTATTAGTCTTTATTCTCAATACAGAGTAGGGTGGTGGGGAAGGTTCGTCCTGGTCACTGCCATCTCCAAGATTATTAGTCTTTACTTCCAATTGAGAGTAGGTAGGGGGGCAGGTTCTGGCTGGTCGCTGTCATCTGAAGATTACTTGTCTTTACTCTGTCCGGAGAGAAGGGTGGCGGGGAGTGTTCGTGCTGGTCGTTGGAATCCCGAAGATTATTGTTCTTTATTCTCGAAGAGAGTCGGGTGGTGCGTAGTGTTCGGGACGGTCGTTGTCATCTAAAGATTATTAGTCTTTATTCTCAACAGAGAGTGGATGGTGGGGAAGGTTCGGGCAGGTCGTTGTCATCTGGAAGATTATTAGTCTTTATTCTCATAAGGGAGTAAGTGGTGTAGAAGGTTTGGGCTGTCGCTGTCATCTCGAATATATTAGTCCTTATTCTCAACAGAGAGTAGGGTGGTGTAGATTGTTCGGCCTGGTCGTGGTCATCCCGAAGGTTACTGGTCTTTATTCTGAACAGAGAGTATGGTGGTGGGGACTGTTCGGGCTGGTCGTGGTCATCCCGAAGTTTACTGTTTTTTGACCTCAGCAGAGAGTGGCCGGTGGGAAGTGTTCGGGCTGGTTATTATCATCCCGAAGTTTACTGGTTTTTATTCTCAAGAGAGAGTGGGTGGTGGGTAGTGTTCGGGCTGGTCGTGGTCATCCAGAAGTTTACTGGTTTTTGTTCTCAACAGCGGGTGGGCGGTGGGGATTGTTCGGGCTGGTTATTATCATCCCCAAGTTTACTGGTTTTTATTCTCAACAGAGAGTGGGTGGTGGGGAGTGTTCGGGCTGGTCGTGGTCATCCCGAAGTTTACTGGTTTTTATTCTCAACAGAGAGTGGGTGGTGGGGAGTGTTCGGGCTGGTCGTATTCTTCCCGAAGTTTACTGGTTTTTATTCTCAACAGAGTGTGGGTGGTGGGGAGTGTTCGGGCTGGTCGTGGTCATCCCGAAGTTTACTGGTTTTTTTTCTCAACAGCAAGTGGGCGGTGGGGAGTGTTCGGGCTGGTCATTATCATCCCGAAGTTTACTGGTTTTTATTCTCAACAGAGAGTGGGTGGTGGGGAGTGTTCGGGCTGGACATGGTCATCTCGAATTTTACTGGTTTTTATTCTCAACAGAGAGTGGGTGGTGGGGAGTGTTCCTGCAGGTCGTGGTGATCCCGACGTTTACTGGTTTTTATTCTCAACAGAGAGTCCGTGGTGGGGAGCGTTCGGGCTGGTCATGCTCATCCCGAAGTTTACTGGTTTTTATTCTCAACAGAGAGTGGGTGGTGGATAGTGTTCGGGCTGGTCGTGGTCATTCCGAAGTTTAGTGGTTTTTATACTGACCAGAGAGAGTGGGAGGTGGGGAGTGTTCGGTCTGGTCATGATCATCCCGAAGTTTACTGGTTTTTATTCTCCACAGAGAGTGGGTGGTGGGGAGTGTTCGGTCTGGTCATGGTCATCCCGAAGGTTAATGGTTTTTATTCTCAACAGAGAGTGGGTGGTGGGGAGTGTTCGGGCTGGTCGTCGTCAGCCCAAATGTTACTGGTCTTTATTCTCAACAGAGAGTATGGTGGTGGGGAGTGTTCGGCTGGCCTTTGTCAGCCCAAAGTTTACTGGTCTTTATTCTCAACAGAGAGTGTGTGGTGGGGAGTGTTCGGGCTGGTCGTGGTCATCCCGAAGTTTAGTGGTTTTTATACTGAACAGAGAGAGTGGTGGGGAGTGTTCGGTCTGGTCATGGTCATCCCGAAGGTTAATGGTTTTTATTCTCAACAGAGAGTGGGTGGTGGGAAGTGTTCGGGCTGGTCGTCGTTAGCCCTAAGCTTACTGGTCTTTATTCTCAACAGAGAGTATGGTGGTGGGGAGTGTTAGGCTGGTCTTTGTCAGCCCAAAGTTTACTGGTCTTTATTCTCAACAGAGAGTGTGTGGTGGGGGGTGTTCGGGCTGGTCGTCGTCAGCCCAAAGATTACTGGTCTTTATTCTCAACAGAGAGTGTGTGGTGGGGAGTGTTCGGCTTGTCTTTGTCAGCCCAAAGTTTACTGGTCTTTATTCTCAACAGAGAGTGTGTGGTGGGGAGTGTTCGGGCTGGTCTTTGTCAGCCCAAAGTTTACTGGTCTTTATTCTCAACAGAGAGTGTGTGGTGGGGAGTGTTCGGCTGGTCTTTGTCAGCCCAAAGGTTACTGGTCTTTATTCTCAACAGAGAGTGTGTGGTGGGGAGTGTTCGGCTGGTCTTTGTCAGCCCAAAGTTTACTGGTCTTTATTCTCAACAGAGAGTGTGTGGTGGGGAGTGTTCGGCTGGTCTTTGTCAGCCCAAAGGTTGCTGATCTTTATTCTCAACAGAGAGTGTGTGGTGGGGAGTGTTCGGCTTGTCTTTGGCAGCCCAAAGGTTACTGGTCTTTATTCTTAATAGAGAGTGTGTGGTGGGGGGTGTTCGGGCTGGTCGTCGTCAGCCCAAAGCTTACTGGTCTTTATTCTCAACAGAGAGTCTCATGGTCCGGAAAGTTGGGTCCTGTCCTCATTTTCAGGTTAGTCCCCTCTTTTCTTGGTAAGATTGGAACGATATCTCACCTCTCTTTGACCAACTTTGAGTGTATAGTTCTATATATTTTTTTTTATATACTGTATATATGAAGTTTTATGCACACATTTAACGAATGGCATAATTTTTACATTATTGGTTTTGAATAATTATTGTTCTTCTTTTAGTTATTATTATGATTGTTTTATTATTATTATTATTATCATTATTATTATTAATAATAATACTGTTATTATTGTTATTATTATAATTATTACTTCAATCTTCATTCATCCAATATAGCCACCATCATCACCAGGATAACCACTATCATCAGCATGATAATCATCACCACCGTCATCATAACCACTATCACCACCACCACCGTCAACCTCACCATCATCTTCAAGACCATCAATAATACATTAAACACCCTCATCATCACCTAGACCACAATTACTACTGTCAACACCGCCACCACCAATACCACCATAATCACCAAGACCACCTCCAACAGCGTCATCACCACCACCACTACCACCATTACCGTAAAACAATCATCATCAACACCAACTCTGTCAACACCACCACCATCACTATTACCACCACCACAACTACCATCATTACCACCACCATTAGTACCACCTCTCCCACCACCACCAAGACCACTATCACCACCAACATTAACAACACCTTCGCCACAACCATATCCACGATTGCCAAGATCACCATCACCATCACCGTCTGCTCCGCCACTACTGCCCTCAACATAGCATTTACAACTACCCTCAAGACAACTACGAATACCACACAATCACAAACCTCCACCACAAAGACTACCACCACTACCACAATCACCACCACCAGACCCCACAATCGCTACAACAACAACCACCGTCACCAACACTACCATGACCACCTCAACCGGCATCACCACCTGCAACATCAGCACCTTCATCTCTATCACTATAATAAACAATAGCACCACCAGCACCTCTATCACCATCACAGCCACCAGCAGAACCCCCAGTACCACCAGCACCACCACCAGAACCATCAATACCACCACCATTACCACTACTACCACCATCACAACCACCATCATCACAACCATTAGCACCACCAGCACCATCACTACCATCACAACCACTAGCACTACCACCATTACAACCATGTGCACCAAACCCCACTAACTTCACCAGCACAACCAACATCACAACCATCAGCACTAACAGTACCTCCACCACTATCACAACCACCAGCACCGCCACTACCACAATCACAACCATCAGCCACACTAGTTTGTGCCGTTTACCCCGTCATTGCATTCCACCGGTGCTCCATTTTCATTTATGTATCATCAGTGTGACCGTCTGCGGTGCCATAAGCTGTTAAAGCGAGCGTTAAACACTACCAGAAAAGCACCACCAGCACCATCACAACCATCACCCACCATGACAACCACCAGCACCACCCCTACTACTACCACCACCATCACAACCACTAGCACCAATACCACCATCACAAACACCTCCAAAAAAGCACCACCAATACCGCCAACACAACCACCAACACCCCCATCACAACCACTACCACCATCACAACCACCAGCACCATTAAAACCACCAGTATCACCTTTACCACCATCACAAGCACAAGCACCAGCACCATCGCTACCACTATCACAACCACCACCACTACCACAATCTCAACAACGACCACCATCACCAGCACCACAACTACCGCCATTACAACCACCACCACCAGCACCTCCGCTACCACCACCACAACCACCAGCACCACCACGACCGCCATCACAACCACCAGCAACAGCACCACCACTACCACCAGCACCATCACTACCACCAGCACCATCGCTACCACCAACACTGGCACCACCACAATCACCAGCACCATCAGCCCCACAACTACCGTCATCACAACTATCAACACCACCAGCCCCACCAGCATCACCACTACCACCATTACAGCCACCAGCACCACCAGCACCATCACTACCACTTTCACAACCATCAGAACCACCTGTACCATCAGAACCACCAGCACCATCACAACCACTAGCACCACCAGCACCATCACAACCACCAGCGCCATCACAACCACCAGCACCATCACAACCACTAGAACCACCAGCACCATCAAAACCACCAGCACCACCACTACGGCCATCACAACCGCTAGCACCACCAGCACCATCACAACCACTAGAACCACCAGCACCATCAAAACCACCAGCACCACCACTACGGCCATCACAACCGCTAGCACCACCAGCACCATCACAACCGCTAGCACCACCAGCACCATCAAAACCACCAGCACCACCACTACGGCCATCACAACCGCTAGCACCACCAGCACCACCACTACGGCCATCACAACCGCTAGCACCACCAGCACCACCACTACGGCCATCACAACCGCTAGCACCACCAGCATCACCACTAAGGCCATCACAACCACTAGCACCACCTGCACCACCACTACACCCATCACAACCACTAGCACCACCAGCACCATCACAACAATTAGCACCACCAGCACCATCAGAACCACTAGCACCACCAGCACCATCACAACCACCAGCACCATCACAACCACTAGCACCATCACAACCTCCAGCACCATCACAACCACCAGCACCATCACAACCACCAGCACCACCACTACCACCAGCACCACCACTACGGCCATCACAACCGCTAGCACCACCAGCACTATCACAACCACTAGCACCACCAGCACCATCACAACCACTAGCACCACCAGCACCATCACAACTACCAGCACCACCACTACGGCCATCACAACCACTAGCACCACCAGCACCACCACTACGGCCATCACAACCGCTAGCACCACCAGCACCACCACTACACCCATCACAACCGCTAGCACCACCAGCACCACCACTGCACCCATCACAACCACTAGCACCACCAGCACCATCACAACCACCAGCACCACCACTACCACCATCACAACCTTCAGCACCATCGCAACCACCAGCACCACCACTACCGCCATCACAACCTTCAGCACCATCACAACCATCAGCACCATTACAACCACCAGCACCACCACTATCGCCATCACAACCTTCAGCACCATCACAACCACCAGCACCACCACTATCGCCATCACAACCTTCAGCACCATCACAACCACCAGCACCAGCACCACCACTACCGCCATCACAACCTTCAGCACCATCACAACCATCAGCACCATTACAGCCACCAGCACCACCACTATCTCCATCACATCCTTCAGCACCATCACAACCACCAGCACCACCACTATCGCCATCACAACCTTCAGCACCATCACAACCTTCAGCACCATCACAACCTTCAGCACCATCACAACCACCAGCACCACCACTATCGCCATCACAACCTTCAGCACCATCACCACCATCAGCACCATTACAGCCACCAGCACCACCAGCACCATCACTACCACTTTCACAACCATCAGCATCACCTGTACCATCACAACCACCAGCACCATCACAACCACCAGCACCACCACTACGGCCATCACAACCATCTACGCCACCACTACCGCCATCAAAACCATCAGCACCATCACAGCCACCAGCACCAACACCACCACGGCGCCATCACAATCACCAGCACCATCTACACTACCACTACCGCCATCACAACCACCAGCACCACCACTACGGCCATCACAACCATCTACACCACCACTACCGCCATCACATCCATCAGCACCATCACAGCCACCAGCACCAACACCACCACAGCCGCCATCACAACCACCAGCACCATCTACACTACCACTACCGCCATGATAACCATGGTGAGAGACATCACGTCCCATACCTTCACCTACATGTATTTTAGTAAATTACTCGCAGCAGCAGTATTTAGGGCGCGGAGTATAATAACCTTTACCTTCACAGCCAGGGGGGTCTTTTTCAGCCTAATATATACGTGTATGGGTCGTGATAATCCTTATGTATACAAATAACATACAGAATATTACTACTCACCTAAATAAATGTTAATTAAAACAGCAGTTCTTTTCTGTTCAAGAAACATGGCTTTTCAAAGCTCTCATGTAGCAATTCCTGTTTTATTTGTCTTTGGCCTACTGTATCTATTGTATACCTAAGTGCTTTAACTAATATAATATGTGAATGTGTACAGCAAGGTTATTCAAATTAATAAGAAGTAAATAGTAAAGTCAGTCTTTTTAAACAGAGTATTTCTCAGAATGAGCAAGAAAAGTCATATGAATTTAACACGTATATTTTGCCCTAAAAATATCGAGGTATTTGACTCACAATTTCGAGCGTTTTAAAAAGAGAATGTTTCTTTAAGGCAAAGCAAACTAAAACGAGTAAGAAATAGTCTTAGATGTTTGGAGTATTATATCAGTTGACAAATTAGTTGCTGGGTTTTAAGAGAACATTATAATATTACACACAAAAAGGGGACTTTGCTAATGCAGAAACAAGGTCCAAGCGAATAAAACCTGGCTCTTGCTATGAACGAAAGGCTCTGTCCCCAGTAGGAGCTCTAGGATTGCAGGACTAAAAGGTCACAAGGCGCTCCCACGTTGAGATATTCAATTACTGCAGCCATCATATTTCATTAACTCACGTCCTGTCCCTTTCGAATAGCCTCAACACTAACGTGCTGGGTTCCATCTCTTGGAAGTGTCACTTGCATATCTTTTTCAAGGAATGCCACAGAAAGTTTGCAGCCGATAATTTAACTGTGGTCAGTCAACACTGAGCATATATTTACCATATATAGCAGTATAAATGGTTAGTCGCTATATATTTATATGAAGTCTATATATACTATTCTTGAAGAATGAATGTAAACGTTTTCTCAAGTACTAGCTGAAGCTTCATAGCGATAGAGATTCTGCCCTCGAATATCAAGAATATATACTTTTCCATACACAAAAAATAGTATTTAGCAATACGCGATCCGTTTATTTTAGCACGCGTACTTGCATAAGCTGTGAATACGAAATAACTTTGCCACTCACCATTATGAAATAGGTCACTAGAGTTTGGTGACATTTCAGTTTTCAGGGCATTCATAACGGTCGACTCCTCCTCAAGTATCTCTCTAATGCATTTTTAAGGTTAACTATATTGCATATATTATATTAGTGCTCTTTAACATAACTCACATGCTCAACCGAATTTTCACCAGCTCATCCGTTGATTATATGAACCACATTTTATATATATATATACCACAGTAAAGTAACTCACATCAGTTGAATAACAGAGCCTAACTAAATTAGCCAGCTCAAATACTTTTTTAACACTTAAAATACAGTAAATTGTAGTTTGTAGTTAATCTATTGGGTATTTGATGTACTTCAAAACACTAAAAATAACCTTTGAACATGCAAAGACTTTAAAATTCCAACTAAAATGTTTCTATAAAACTCTAAATGTATTTAAAGCCGAAAATGTTTATTTTAATATTAGATTGCTTTAGACAATTTCAAAACTACATAACATAAAACAATACAGTTAAGCAAAACTATACATTTCTTAAATTACACAAATTAAAAAGGTATTTATTAGTTTTGTTCATCTTATATCTCGTATTATACGCAATAAAATTTTGTTCAATATTTTCAAAGAAAAACGACTGGCGACAATCAGGGAAGAAAGCCAAATATGTAGTGAAACTCCTTGTCACTTGTACTAGAGTATCATACTTAAACTAAACTCTGACAATTTTTTGTTCAAAATAAGAACTAATTTGAGCCCCACACTCTTCCTCATATTCGCATTCAAATGTTGTAAATTATTTGTCGCTTCTTCAGTAATATATCTCTTCTACTAACCTTTCTCTATATTCTAAAGAAGGTTAAGGAAACACAATTTCTCTTTATATACCTCTGTGTCAACAAGAAGGTTGATATATTAACATTACTGTCAAATCGCCTGCAGTGCCACAAACGGGCGCTAAAGACTACTATCAAACGTGCTAAAGATTTTCAGGTTCTCGCAGTAGTAGTTGCCTGATAACATTTGTTCAAAACTAGGAAAGGAGCCGAGGGGATAGCAGGAACGTCGAACTAGAATATTGCAACTCAAGAAGCTAACACAAGAAGATCTTGTTCCGTGTAGAGCATGTGCTTCTTGAGAATTAGCACACTTTAGCATGTATGGTACAAATCCGGTGAAATGCATTGTGATTATCATTCTGAATGTCACTGGGGTATGTGAAATCGATATACCTGTCAAACATTCTGCTAAGTTTTTAAAAATTCCGATTTTCAAACTGTTCAAAAATAGATTGTTTTCTTTGATAGTGTTAACCACCCGCAACTCAGGCGATCACACTGATGATACAGGGAGTGAAGATGGAGCACCGGTGGAATGCGATGGCGAGAGAAGCCGCAGAACACCGGGGATAATCCAAACCTGCGCTGCTTTGTCCACAAAAATTTCCACATGAAGTCACCTGGGATCGAGCTCGGACGCCTTGGTAAGAGGTGCGTAGTCTAACCACTTATTCGGAGTGGCCAAACTCACAATACATTAGATAAAGTTCTCTTTTCTTTGTCAACCACAATATTTGCCACCTAAACACCATGTAATTTCGTTTTGCTAGAACTCAGGGTGCTGCGCAAGCGTAACGCAGGAGGCTTGGGCTAATTGCATTAGAACCTAAGAGTAATGCGCTCCTTGTATAATCCATTATACTTGCCACTAAAAGACATGGAGTGTAGCAAAAAATATGTAGCATTTTGGAAACATTTCAAGAATTCACTTGGAGCTCAAGTTTGGCCTGTTCCTATGGATTTTAGGAGAGCACTCCATGCTTTAGAGGGAATTGATGTCAATGCCATAAAATGATGATGAAAATGATCATGATCATGATGATGAGCGGAGTTTAAGGGCGCTCAACTACAAAGGTCATTAGCGCCCTCAGAAAATAAAATATTGGATAAAGCCAGAAATAGGAAGTTCCTTTAAAAGAAATCGATAACCGAAAGGAACCAGAACTTAAAAACTATTAAAATAACTCGGAGAATAAGAGTGACATATTAAATCTATATAAAAAAAAAGAATTAATGCCCTAAGACATACGTGAATCTACAAAGCCGTAGCAAAAATGGAGAGAAAAGGAGATAAATGTGTATAAGTTGAGGCCTCAAGGTGGCAAAGGTAATAGAAAATTAAAATATTTACGTATCACTCCGTTGTCCGCATGAAAACCTCAAAAATCAATATAAAACTAGATTATTAATACAAATGTCACTTGGGAGGGAAATTTAAAAACCTTAATCACCACTCTAGTATCATCGGCCAGGACCTCCGAAATCCTGACCAGTAGTATTAGATTGGCTCGAAGTGATGCTAGACAGTACACTCTACCAAGACATGACGGACAGAAAGTGCCTCGCCGCAGAGCATAGGTAGTGGTTCCTTAATAAATAAATACGAATATGTAAAACTAAAGTGACCAATGTGCAAACGAACCAAAATGGCATCATCACAACAAGATAATTGTGAGGACATAACCCAGCTTTTAGGGACCTTATTCCGACGCACAACCGACCACTCAGCATACTAGTAAGAATACACTGCTCTCTGCACAGCTATATTAAAATCTTCGGCTGTTACTCGAGTTACTGTGAGACCGGGCTCCGTAATTGCCAACTTTCCCGCCAAATCCATCAGTTCATTCCCCGGAGGTCCAACGTATTCAGGAACCTATGAACACTCCACATTGACACCGGAAGCGTGCAAAATGTGGAGGACCTCCGGAATGCGCTGCACTAAAGGATATTAATTGTACAGCTCACGAAAGCTCTGAAGTGCACTGAGCGAATAAGGTAGCCACATCTAAGTTTCGACGAAGAATATGCAGAATGGCTCCCATATAGCATACAGCTCAGCAGAATAAATGAATATGCTACTAGGCCAACCGAAAGTAAGAGCTTCGGTCGCAGTATGGCTACAGTAGTTGAATAAACATTCTAAAATAAATAAAAAATAAAATAACACTACGGATACTGGACAAAGGTATGGCAGATTTCCCATAAACCTTCATCCCACGATCGACGTGGGATGTGGCACGTAACCAGGGTGGATGATACCTCTCCCCCTTGGGAAACGTAGAAGGCAGTTAATGCCGTGTTTTCAAGCAGATCGCGGCAACGAAAACCTGCAGTCTTGTGCTATGTAAGAGGAGCCTATAGCCAATGACCACTGCTGTATTAAAAAGCGATAAAGGGACGGTTGCGTAGGCATAACCTGTAGTCCACAGCCATAATTTACTAAAAGGACATCACGCCGGCAGTGGAAAGGTGGTTTTCTCCATTCGGCGTAGAGGCTCATTACTGAGTTATTTGGAAAAGCTCCAAAAGCCACAGGTATGCCTTGATTATGGACAGTGTCTAATCTTTGCAGCACAGATGGTCGTGCTGAAAATTCGCAAAGCAGCCATAGTCTAACTTGGAAAGGATCAGCGCCCGATAGAGACGGAGCAGCACTGTCCGATCCGCTCCTCAAGATTAGCCACTAAGAACCCGTAAAATATTCAAAGAACGGTCACACCACGCTTTCAGGTGCACTATATGAGGTGACAAACATAGTTTGCGATCGAATTTTAGCCCCAGGAATCTCGCCAGATCTGCAAAGGGAAGTAAATCTGGCCCAAATAGAAGAGAAGGCGCTATTGTCCAACTTCGCCACCAAAACTTACGCATACTGTCTTCTCAGTCAGGAAATGGAAGCCGTTTTCTGAGCTCCAAACAAAAACTTTGGTCAAAAACTGCTGAAGTTGGCGTTCCACAAACGGAGTACGCTGTGATGATGATGATGATGATGATTATGATGATGAATATGAGGCCGCACCGTGGCCGAGTGGTCAGACCACTCGCCTGTCGCTTAGACGGCCCGGGTTCAATCTCAAGCGACCACGTGAGATTTAAGGTGGACAAAGCGGAGCAGGGCGGGCTTTCTCCGGTTCTCCGATTTCCCCCGCCATCACTTCCACCGGAGCTCCATCTTCATATATCATCAGTGTCATCGCCTGCGGTGCCAGAGCAGTAAAAGCAGGCGTTAAACACTAAAAAAAAAAAAAAAAAAAAATTAGAAGAAGTCGCAAAATGATAATGATGACGATGATGATGAGTGGTGCTGAACTGCGCTTAATTTCGTGGTTTTCAGCTACCTCCAAAATCAAATGTGCCTAAAACCAAGAGATAAAGTACGTAATTAAATCAGCGGGTAAAGAAATAAAATCCAGATGAAATAAAAACTGCTCTGAGGAAAACCAGATATATACATGAGTGGGTAAAAAGCAGTAAAAACAACGCAGCTAAAACGAATAAAATGCTAAAACTAAAATTTATCTAACGCACATATACAAAAATTTAGAAATTTGAAAACACATTTTCCCCTCCACCAATAGCGGTCACGGTAAATACAGATAAACTCCAATAAAAGCCAATAAAATACTGGCTGCCTACTCTAAAACTCAATTGTATTTAAGGTTTAAAAACAATAGCCACAGATCTTTCATCGTCACACAATACAGTGCTAGAATAGCCGACATTTGCATACTGGAGAGTGTGATGCTAGAGCAAAACACTCCAGCAACACATGTCGGACTAATAATGCATGCCAGAACAAAACAATCCAGCAACACATGTCGGAACGATAATGTATGCTAGAGCAAAACACTCCAGCAACACATGTCGGAGCGATAATGCATGCTGGAGCAAAACACTCCAGCAACACAAGTCGGACCGATAATGCCTCCCTTCAGCGGAAAGTTAGGACAGGTACTTTCTTAAAAATGTAACTGTGCGTAGAAAGAGCGAGCCAACCGAAGTCTTCCCGATGAGATTCTAGAGAGAAGGTTACCCAGTTTTCAAGGAGGTCCTTCACTTCCCTGAGTTTGTTGGATGGGAGCCACGACCATTCTTCATGCCAGAAGAATGGACAGTATAGCTCTCCAAAACACAAGCCGGAAACCTGAAGAGGTTACCATAGGAAATAAAGTACTGGGTTGCGTTGCTTCTGTCTTAGCTGCCAAATCCGCCAGCTCATTAACCTGTACGCCGACGTGACCACGAATCCATGCACAATCCACACTAACGCCTGAAGCGAGTAAAATGTGGAGGAAGTCCTGAATCGCTGCAGCATAGGATGTAGGTTGTACAACTGGCGGACACTCTGAAGGGCACTAGCAGAATCGCTCATTATAAGGTAGTCTCCCGAATTCCGACGGCGAAAGTACAGAATGCTTCGTTAGATGGCATACGGTTCACCAATACAAATGGATATGCCCCTATACTGACCAAAAGTATAGCTTTCGCTCCTAAATGCTTATTCAACACCGGCGGCGCACTTACTATCGTCGGTGCATATACTAATGCGCTCACTGTAGTGGGTTTAAAAAAGAAGAAGTACGGATATTAGAATCAGGCATAGCAGATATATCATAAACTGTCATCCACAGATCCACGTGGGATGTTACACGTAGCCAAGGGGGGGTACTTCCTCTCTCCAGTGGAAAACATGCGAGGCATTGCGATATTGCTTTTCTGAAGCAGCCAACGGAAACCAAAACCTGCAGGGCTGAGACTGAGCGATTAGTTCCCGTATCGTTCGTCTAATACGGTATTGTAAACGGGGGTAAACGTTGGAGGCGAAGGCGTGCTGCTAAGCCCATAGTCATAATTACTTGCTAATAATTCACGCCGAAATCCCAGCGGTGGTTCTGCCGATTTGGCGCAAAGGCTAAGAAGTGGAATGGTTAGTAAAGCCCCAACAGTCACACGGGTGCCCACTTTATGGACTGTGCCCTGTCGTCTCATCTTCACAGATGGTTGGGCTGAAGAATAAGCAATACAAAAGTCTCCAACTTGGATTGAATCAGCGCACGATAAAGACGCAGCAGCACTGTCCGATCTGCTCCCCAAGATATTAAGAGAATCGTTACACCGCGCTTTAAGCTGTGCTATATGTGCTGATCAGCATAGTTTCCAATATTATACCAACCCCAAGAATCCTACTTTTTCTGCAAAGGGAAGTAATTTGGCCCTAGTTGAAGAGTAGGTGAACATTAGCCACCTAAGCCGCAAGAACTTAACGCAGACTGCCTTCTCAGGCGATAAACGAAAGCCATATTTCGAGTTCCAATCATAGAGATTGTCCAAACATCGCTGAAGAAGGCGTTCTAAATACCGGGTGAGCTGAGAAGTACAGAAGATGGCTAAGTCGTCCAAAAACAAACAGGATGAGACACCTGGGGGAATGCGTTGCGATACGGAATTAATCGCTATAGCAAACAGCGTCAAGCTTAGTGCCGAGCCCTACGGCACTCCATTTTCTTGAATAAAGTGGTTTAAGGAAACCGAGCCGAACCGTACACGGTAAATGCGGTCCCGTATAAACTCCTGAATAAACAACTGTAGTTGTCCACATATATTCCAGCTGTGGAGAAAACGTTATATCCTCGCTCTCCAGCCGGTATCAAGGGCAATCTCGAGGTCAAAAAACCTCCCAACTCCTTGGCTGTTCCGTGACCTGAGTTGACAGCGAGACAAAGTAGCCATTTGCGTCATCGAAAACCATACTGCATGTTAGTTAGAAAATTGTGGAATACCTGTCATCGCACCAAACATCCATTGATCATGAGTTCCATTACCATGCATTAGCAGCTGGTGAGGGAAATAGGACAGTATCTTCAAGGAAGATAACGGCCCTTGCCAGGTTTGGGAATACGTATGACGGTGAACTGCCGCCATCTGTCTGGAAAAGTGGAGTCAACCCAGATGCGATTATGCACCTATAATAGGAAAGCCTTACCATCAGGAGAGAGATGTTGCATCACTTTGACGCGGATGCCATCTGGTTCTGGTGCAGAGTGTCGCGAAGATGAAAGTCCATTGCCTAGCTCCGCCATACTGAAAAGGCGATTATAATCTTCAAAGTTTCCAAAACGAAAGGAGAATCCTTGAGACTCCACCTGAGCCTTAAATATAAGTATCTCTCTGAGATGGACTTCTGAGCAAATACACTGCTTACAGTATGAACAACAGCTCCACCAGATGTTTTGAGAACAGCGATGTGGATATGAGTCGGTTTTTACCAGCCACAGGCCTTAGCCTATCCCATATGACAGAGCAGGGTGAATATACAAACCTACGAATTTATTCCATGATAATTTTTGCTATCCTTAATAACCTGTCTAGAATGAGACAGGTTATACTGTGTCAAGTTATGCAGAGTAGGAAGACGTTTGAAAACTTGCGAGACCAAATAGTATTCTGGCATTCATCGATCCACCAAGTTACCTGAAATAGATGAGTGTGTCCAGTTGAACGGGAATAGATTACTCAGCAGCAGAAAGAAGTTTCTCTGTGTGATGTTGAACTAAATAGTTCACAGAGTCGTGCTCGCCGTAGTTAAATTCAGCCAAACTGCAGTACAGCGCCCACTTAGCGTAATCTAAGCGCCAGGTAGGTAAACGGGTAGAACATACGGCGTGTTTCAAGAGACAAATAAGACAAAAAAAAAAAAAAAAGGTCATTACAATACAAATCAGAGATGAAATTCCTGCATAACAGGACTGCTACTTGTGGTGAACAAATTGCCATATAAATGTGTGAAAAAGTATGAAACATCAAAAAGAGAGAAAGATGGACTCTCCGGTTTTCATGACAGCTGGATTATTATTGTATAAGAATGTATTGTATAAGAATTGTAATTAGCTTATCTATCGCACAAGCAAGACGTGAGTCCCATAGAGTTGCGGTAAATGTGACATCAGGTCTTCTATAAATCAATGAGTGACAGGACAGGAGATGGAGGCGGGTAGATGCTACAAATAGTGAATATAGCAGAAGGCAACTTAATCCGTTCATGATGGGCTGGATGTCAGATGTTAAGGGCACGGATTGAGCGAATAGATAATCACGTCTGAGCACCATTGAACAATATGTGCCGGAGCGCACTCTTCCAGTGATAAGTCACACCGTACGGAGGAGTACTGCTTGATGGTATCAGTGTCCTGCGGACGAAGCTTTGTCTATTATAGGCATACGACCAAAGGTTCATGCTGTTGCAGCAACAATAAAAGCTCTCTTCGATTGGTCTAATGCACCGTAATTTCCACTGTAGGATAGCCATTGGATAGTGCCAATTACGGGATAAGAGCTAAATTGAAAGGCTTTTCTGCAGAATAGGCTGTGTTGGACGGTTTAATTGGTTTTTCTTCGATGTCGACTGACATTTTCTTCACAACACGACCCTGTTGCTCACGATCTGTCCATCTAGCAGTGAATAGAAAATTTCAGTTCGAGGGTACTAATCGGTGAAGATGATGGTCGCCCATCTCTCCTCCAACTCCCCCCCCCCCCCCCAGAAAGGCCCTCAGAGGGGGATCGACGAGGAGAGTGGCGTAAACTTTTTTCCCCTTTTTGAGATTATTTGGAAGTGGGTTTTACACTTTGTTACAAGAAGTTGTTTCGTGAATAACCGGTCTTGAAAGTAATATCAGGTGGGATATAAGTTGTAGGCAGTAAAACATACTTCCAGAGGTCAAAGGTTGGGGAGAAAACTGTGCTGCACTATTATTTATGTTGGCGAATGGTGACTCAGTCGTAGAAGTAGATTTGCTGGACTTTGCCATCCGCTCTGGCTACGTGAAGCTTTCCTGGTAGTGCATTGTGATTTCTCGAGTCGCTACTAGTTTAGTTACAGTTGTGCTGTAGGTACCTGACCTCGGGACGTCGGTTTCGCAAAATTGTAGAAGCTTCCGTGCTTCCGGGAAGGAAACCTTCGCAGTCACCGATATCTCCTGCATCACAAAAGCAAACCGGAGGCAGTCTCGGGAACTAACGATGCTCGCCCTTACAGTTCACACACGCTGGAGTTGAAACACAAGCACCATCGTGGCAGATGTTACCACAGTTGACGCAGGTGGATTTTCCGTTGTACGGCTTAAGCGTAGACATTTATATCACCGGAGTGGGTATTATAAATGATAGCTTCATACCCCGGCTTGGTCTTTTGAGGACAGTCAAATCAATCAAAACTCAGAAAAAGAGTACGGGTAGGCACAACTTCAGTATGAACCTTGCGCTGAACCCGATATAACACCTTGAGCTGAAACATTCCCCTTTATCTTCTTAACGGACAAACCATGCTGTGCACGGGTGGCGACTACACCATGTAAGGAGTTAAACAATCGGTGCACAACGATCTTTACGGGACAGCCAGCTAACATTGCGGCTTTAAGCCAACTCCACAGCTTGTCAACCGGAGTTGGCTTCAACCAGGGGGAGGCGGTTTCGAGTTCGATCTCATGAGTTCATTGGAACGGCAATGTTGTCAAGATACTTTTGAATGATAAAATGCCTTAACATTGAAAACTGCTTTCCCTCTATCTTATTAATAACCAACTAGCAGGACCACATGACTCGACCCGCCTGCGGTGCCATTAGTAGTTAAAGCGGGCGTTAAACACTACCAAAAAAAAAAAAAAAAAACGTGACTCGACTACTTCTTTTCCCACGTATTTACTAGAATTATAAGGTTTGTGTTAAGTGCATTATAATATGGTATAAATTCATTCCTACTATTCCCCACACACCAAAGCCCATCAATGGGTCACCCTAATGGGGTAACTGGGTTACACAGGAGATATAGCGAGAGCTCCGTCCCACTTACCCTGGAGTTAGGTATAATACCTAGCCCTGACCAATAAACTAGAGGTGGGTTAGTCCCTTGTCTCGCAATTAGGCGAAGCAGAAACCAAAGTGATGAATTAGGCTGCGCACCCTTCCCAGTTACTGAAGACAGAAACCCAGGCTCAAATGCGCAGCCCTCAATCAGGATATCACTTCCCACCGATACGGGTCTACACGCACGTTCTACACGTGGTGGGATTTTTGACCTAATGACTCCCCCACCATTCAGAGGTTGCCCACAGAGGAAGCCAAGGCTAGCTCGGGACCCTGGTGCGCCAAGCCCATAACTACAGTAGTAGCCCCCTGGGGGTGGCGGAAGCTGAGAAGTATAAAAGATGGCAAAGTTGTCTATGAAAACACATGTCGAGACGCCCGGGGGTACACATGCGATATAGAATAAATCGCCATAGCAAACAGTGCTATGCTTAATACTGAATCTGAAACAACCAAGCCCACCCTTACTCGGAAAGCCTTTCAAAAACGTCTGAGTGAAACTTGGTAGAAGTACATGTATATTTTCTCGTGTAGGAAGAGTGCCCTCCAACATGTACTATAAGTCAAAAAATATACTACAATTAGACAGTTCTTTAGAAAGCCGTTCATGCTATGCGTCGAAGGCGAAACAAGGTGGTCAGCCGCTGAGCAACGTGTTTGAAAACAGCACTGGGGATTGGTGAATAGATTTTTAGATACTAGCCACCAATCCAACCGTCCATTGATGATGCGTTCCATCAGTTTGCACACCAACTGGTGAAGGAAATAGGATGGTAGCTGGAAGGAAGATGATGATCCTTCTTAGGCTTCAAAATAAGTAAAATGATGGCCCCACCACTTTTTGGGGAACGTAGCGTCAAGCCAAACACGAATATAGGCATCAAGCAGGAAAGCCTTACAGTCAGGACAGAGATGTTCAATATTGGGACGTGTATTCCACCAGGACTTGGTGCAGAGTATCGCGAAGAGCAAAGCGCATGGTCCAACTCCATCATGGTGAAGAACAGAAACCTTGACATTCCCATGAGTCTTCACAGTAGGAAACTCAGGCGAGTAATGGTCGGAGTTAGAAACTCGAGAAAAAGCAAGGTCCCACTCGGCAATGGTGAAGAACAGAAACTTTACATTCCCATGAGTCTTCACAGTAGGAAACTCAGGCGAATAATGATCGGAGCTACAAACTGGAACAAAGCGCAAGGTCCCACTCCACCATGCTAAAGAACAGAAACCTTGACACTCCCATGAAGCTTCACAGTAAGAAACTCATGCGAGGTATGATCGGAGATAGAAACTCGAGCAAAAGCATTGCCCAAAATGTTAGCCACAAGAAAAATATCAACTGCACCCACTGGCATTTTTAGGCCGGCGATTGGCACATAGTTCCATTTTTCGACCACACACCTTAACTTATTCCTTATGACAGAGGAAGGTGTATGTCGATTAAAGGAAATTACGAAATTAATCTAGGATATCTTCTTGATATCCTGAATAACCGCCAGAGTTTGCAGGCAACTTCTTGTAGTGTATCAGATTATCCCGTGTAGGGCGACGCTGGAAAGCCGGGAAAGCGTGTCTGCAAGCAAGAATAGCATTTCCGCATTCATCTGACCCCCATGCCACTGAAATAGACGCGGTCAAGCAGAAAAGCATATAATACAGTGCTCAGAAGCAAAAAGAATTGTCTCTTTGAGCTGGTCGACTAAGTGATTCACAGCTGCTTATCCGTCATAGGTAGCAACAGCCAAACGCATATAATGGCTCCAGTTGGGTTGATCTAAGCCCCATATAGATAAACGTGTAGAATAGACATTATAATTTAACAGACGAATAAGAAATGAGAAGAGGTCACTCAAATGTAAATCAGAAATATTATTCCAGCATAAGAAACGGCTAATTACGGTGAACAGTTTGCATAATGAAACGGTAAAAAAGAATAGAGGAATATTGAATATACTCTTTGATGTTGCTTGTCACTCAAGGAAGCAGAAATTAGCTCTTAAAGGACACGACAAGTCAGAAAATGTCTTTACCAGAGATAATTGTATAACAAATTGGATTTACTCAGTACGTATGATCGAATTGAAAATGATAATTTAATAAATGGTACAATTTTCCAGGGCACTTTGTCATACACTCAGAATGATTTTATCGGGGCTGTTAGCAGTGTTTTGGTCGACTGTGTAACAAAAGAACTAGCATCCCCTAATTTTGTGACTATTCTCCTAGACGAGTCCTCAGACATAGGGAACAAATCCCCACTCTTTACCATTTTACGCTTTGTGGAAAAATCGGGGGAAGTTTAAGAAAGGTTCATGGGCTTAACCGACGTCAGTGCAGACAGATCTGCGGAGGCACGTTCCAACTATGTGCTTACAACAGTTAAAGAAATTAAGATTTGTAAGAAACTGGTCGCTCAGACATATGATGGTGTGGCCGTAATTTCTGGTCATTTAGGTGGCCTGCAATCTAAAGTAAAGAAGGCATTTCCGCATGTAATATTTGTTCACTGCTACTGTCACATTCTGAATTTGGTTATGCAAAAGGCAGCGGTGTGTATTGATAAGTGCAGATTCTTTTTCAAACTCTATCAGGGCTCTCTAATTTCTTTGATAATTCCACTAAAAGAACGGAAAATTTGCGAGCCTTTATGAATAACAATTTACCAAAAACAGCTCCAGCACGCTCGAACATCAATTCACGCCTTTTCAACATTGTAAAAGAGCAACGAGATAGCTGATTTCATTTTTAATTCATGACAAAACCAGAAAACGATGTTGATTGGGAACCTGATCCATTGGTTAAAACTCAAGGTTTTCTCTATCTTTTACTCGGTTGAATACTGTCTCCTCCTCAAAAAATGTTTGGCAATATATGCTCATACCGCTGTTCTCTTCTACATATTATAGTACAAGTCCACGGATATTAGTAGTATAGGAAGTATTATAGGGAGTGAGGCTTATGATTGGCTGACGGGTGTCACGTGACCTGTGACGTCATCAACAAGGCGCCCAAGGCAATTCGCTTTCTACTAAAGCGAACCTCCATCTCTTTGCGTCAGATACATTGTTTTAATTTTATATGCTACTCTGATTGGTCCAAGGTGGGCAAGGCCGCACCCCGGACGAAATATTGGATGTCTCAGGAATAGGATAATGATGCATGAGTAGGTAAAATAAAATGACAAAATAGCTTGATAACAATATTTAGTCACCTTTATAAGATACAAGTGTAGAGACAAATAACATCGTAGAGAACAAAAAGTGAAGCAGTGTCTTTCGGTATTACCATAGCATTATTGTCTGAATCCTTCTTAATATAGGCTTTTACATCGTTTGTGGCAAAAATCAATTTTGCAAGTTGATGTTTCAATATATTTGCGCTGCACAATAGAAAATGTATGTCGTCTAGACAAACGGCATCTGAGTTTTCACTTTGTATTCTTGCTCGACGACCACTGATGTTGCGTAGGCGAAACTTCTCCTCGATGCACCTGTACGACTGGCCTTGACAGAGATGTTCGGCAAGTTTAGGTAGATGATTGAGCAGCGCTGTGAGGTAGTAAGATGAGAGGATCACTCTACCCCGCCTTACTCCACCAATTTCAACGTGAGCCTCGTAATTTCTTCTCTTGTAGAAACCCAAGCTGATATATGTGAAGTAATGCTTGTTGAGGAAATACTTTCTGCAATGCAGCACGGGCTCCGAAGTCGCAGATGGCGTTTGGTGCAACATCTTGATTTGCTTACCTCTGAAAATCATAGCGAGGACTCGTAATAGGATGTCTTGATACCTCTACTTTCATATAGCTGAAACAAATAAAACATCGTGCCGAGTAGAACTATCAGAAGGGCATCTGGTGTTAAGTTTTTGAAGGTGATGATATTTTAACCAATGAAACATAACGTGAGGTGTTTTCAAGCTCAGTGAGTGTTGCTGAATTTTTGACAAGGAAATCCACAGTGCATGTGATAGTAGAGGTTTCTGGATTAGGACAATTAAATTCTTTGTGTAGACTAATAAACATTGTGTCGGAAAATGCCAAAAGAACTTCACATTTATTCTCATCAATAGCAAAGAGAGAGATATGTTCAGACACTGCTACTTCTAGTACAGTTTTTAGCATGTGTTAACGAATGTATCCATCACTAAAATGCATTCCAGACTTATTTTCTTTATAAAAAGCATCCAATTTTGATTCCAAGGGTAGGGCTTGAGAAATGAAATAATTGAATAAATCCTTTCCCTTCGACGACTAATTCCTTTATGATTATTTTTTTTTCCATTTCCTTTCAGCGTTATATAATCCACGACAACACCTCCTTCTATCTTGAACAAAGACTAACGGAAATATGTGAGTAATACTTAATTTTCTACCTGACAGACATCCTTGTCCACCGTTGCATCTCCACAATGGAAATTCGCAGAGGAACATCTCTCTAGCCTGACGGTCTGGATCGGCAGAGTTGAAAGAGCCACAAACTCTTTCATGGTGTATCCTCTGGTGAATACGTAGAGAGCCCACAGGCATCCGTATTGGCCGAAGATGTCGGAGTAGAGGCTTTGCAGCTGGTGGTTGTTAAAAGTGAAATTAAATGACAAAGTCTTTTCAAGGTTTTATAAAAGGGGGCAGGCCGTAGGAATTTAAATACCATGCAAAAGAATTAGAATTTTGAGTTACAGCTATCCAGTGTGAACCAGGTAGGTCAGGAGGATCTAAATTAATTATGAATGTAAAAAGGTGTATTAAATTCTTTAGACAACATGTCTAAAGCAAAAACGCCTGCAAAATTTGGAATGTTGTACAAAGTTTGTTCTATCTGAAGGCGTGCATATTTAATAATCTGTGTGCACTCTTAGTTCTTTATCTATATGATTAGGATTTTCGTATTCGCAGTACATGGGACACGTGATGGCTTGTTTTAATTTCTCTTTAAAACTGAGCTCTATTCTTATTTAATAGAGAAGCATATTGCCCCAGTAGATCAAAGTGTACTAGAATTTGTTATTCCTGGAGATAAGGACCATTACATAGATTTAAACGCTTATTTGATGGTGAAATCAAAACTTGTGAAATCAGATGGTTCAAAATTAGCACCAACAGATAAAGCGACAGGTGTTAACAACTAATTTCTCTCCTTGTTCAGTCAGCTGAGGGTTTCCCTAAACGGAACATCTGTCACTACTTTTGAGGATCTTTGTCACTATCAAAGTTATTTAGAAACCCTATTAGCATTCCAACACGATGCAGCAAACAGTCATCTTACTAATGGTTTTTGGTACATAGACACGGCTCTCCAGGGTCTCTGCGGAGACGATGTTTCGAAAAACGGAACTTTGGAAGTCATCGTGAATGGAAGCAACGATTTGGTAAAAGAAACACGGCTTAAGAAGTAACCATGTTCGGTAGATTACATATAGATATCTTCAATGTACCCACTTTGCTGCTACAGGGATTTACTCTTCAAATCAAATTAACCAAAGCAAAATACTCATCTTATATGATGAGTGAAAGCGCAGATCTACCGGCAATATTTCAATTTCTTGATGCCATTATTTACATAAAAATGAAAAATCAGTTCCTAGCCTCTTGATACCACATATGAAAGCTTTAGAAACGGTAAATGCAAGATACGATATAACACGAGTTGATCTCAAATCCTTCACTTTCGTTGCAGGACAAAGTACAATCTGTGTGGATAACGCTGTGCTAAGACCACTACCAAAAAGAATACTCATAAGTATGACTAATAATGCAAACTTTTCGGGAATTTATACCACCAACTTTAAGCATTTTAGTTTGGAATACTTTGCAATATGTCTTAACGGATAACTAATTCCGGCAGAGGGTATTTCTATTGGCTATTCTCATGAAAAAAGCTACAACAATGGCTTACCAAACACTTTTTTCTGGTTCTGGCATTCCTCATAACAACAGTGAATCCAAATCACACACGACATGTATGTAACGGGTTATTTTATAAAGCTTTACGATTTAACACCTGACAGTGCCGCTTTAGAAGGTCACGCTTCTCATACAATAATGAGAATATAAGCTTAAATAAGAATAGAGCTTCGTTTTAAAGAAAAATTAAAACAAGCCATCATGTGTCTCATGTATTGCGAATACGTAAATTCTATTCAGATAGATAAAGATCTTAGAGTGCACACAGTTTATTAAATATGAACACCTTCCAGATATATTAATTTTTGTACAGCATTCCAAATTTTGCAGGCGTTTTTGCTTCACACATGTTGCCTAAAGAATTTAATACACAATCTACATTCATATATAATTTAGATCTTCATGACCTAACTGGTTCACACTTAATAGCTGTAATTCAAAATTCTAATTCTTTTGCATGGTATTTTGATTCCTAAGGACTCATCCTTTTATAAAACCCTGGAAATACTTTGCCATTTGATTTCACCTTTAACAACCGCCAGCTGCAAAGCCTCTACTCTGACATCTTCGGCCAATACGGATGCCTGTGTGCTCTCTGCGTATTCACCAGAGGATACACAATGAACGAGTTTGTGGCTCTATTCAACTCTGCCGATCCAGACCGTCAGGCGAGAGAGATGTTCCTCTGCGAACTTCCATTCTAGAGATGAAACGGTGGACAAGGATGTCTGTCAGGTAAAAAAGTAAGTATTACTCTCATATTCCCGTCAGTCTTTGTTCAAGATAGAAGGAGGTATTGTCGTGGATTATATAACGCTTAAACAAAATGGAAAAGAATTAGTCATAAAGCAATTAGCCAGCGCAGGGAAAGGATTTGTTCAAATTCATTGTTCATTGTTCAATTTCATATTTCAAGCCCCTACCCTTGGAATAAAAAATTGGATGATTTTAGTAAAGAAAATAAAACTGGAATGTATTTTACTGATGGTTTCATTCCTTATCACATGCTAAAAACAGTATTAGAAGAAGCAGTGGCTGGGCATATCGTTCTCTTTGCTTTTGATGAGAATAAATGTGAAGTTCTTTCCCAACTATGCGACAAAACGTATATTAATCTACACAAAGAATTTAAGTGTTCAAATCCACAAAAACCTCTATCATTAGACGGCTTGTCACAAATTCAACAACATCCATTGTGTTTGCAAAGACGCTCACGTCATGTTTATTTGGTTAAAGTATCATTACCTTCAAAAACTTAACACCAGATGCCCTTCTGATAGCTCTAATCGGCACGAGGTTTCATTTGTTTCGCCTATATAAAAGCAGAGGTATCCAGACATCCTATTACGAGTCGTCGCTATGACTTCCAGAGGTAAGCAAATCAAGATGTTTCACCAAACGCCATCTGCGACTTCGGAGCCCGTGCTGCATCGCAGAACGCACTTCATCAACAAGCATTACTTCACATATATCACCTTGGGTTTCTACAAGAGAAGAAATTACGAGGCCCACGTGGAAATTGGTGGAATAAGGCAGGGTAGAGTGATCCTCTCATCTACTTACAACGCTGCTCAATCATCTGCCTAAACTTGCCGAACATCTGTGTCAAGGCCAGTCGTACAGGTGCACAGTGGAGCAGTTTCGCCTACGCGAAATCAGTGGTCGTCGAGTAAGAATACAAAGTGAAAACTCACACGTCCTTCTTTGTCTAGACGACATATATTTTCTTGTATGCAGTGCAAATATATTGAAACATCAACTTGCAAAATTGATTTTAGCCACAAAGGATGTAAAAGACAATGTTAAGAAGGCTTCAGGCAGTAATGCTTTTGTAATGCCAAAAGACACTGTTTCACCTTTTGTTCTCTACGATGTTATTTGGCTCTACACTTGTATCTTATAAAGGTGACTAAATATTGTTATCAAGCTATTTTGTCATTTTATTTTACCTTCTCATGCATCACTATCCTATTCCATGAGACATCCAATATTTCGTCTGGTGTGCGGCCTTGCCCACCTCGGACCAATCAGAGTAGCATATAAAATTAAAACAATGTATCTGACGCAAAGAGATGGAGGTTCGCTTTAGTAGCAAGCAAATTTCCTTGGGCGCCATGTTGTTGACGTCTCAGGTCACGTGACGCCCGTCAGCCAATCAGAAGCCGCACTCCCTATAATACTGCCTATACTACTAATATCCATGGACTTGCCTTGTAATATGTAGAAGAGAACATCGGTATGAGCATATATTGCCAAAAATGTTTTCAGGAGGAATAGAGTATCTAACCGAGTAAAAGATAGAGAAAACCTTGAGCTTTAACCAATGTATCAGGTTCCCAATCAACATTGTTTTCTGGTGTTGTCATGAATTAAAAATAAAATCAGCTATCTCGTTGCTCTTGTACAGTGTTGAAAAGGCGTGAATTGATGTTCGAGCGTGCTGGAGCTGCTTTTGGTTACTTGTTATTCATAAAGGCACGCAAAGTTTCCGTTCTTTTAGTGGAATAATCAAAGAAATTAGAGAGCCCTGATAGAGTTTGAAAAATAATCTGTACTTATCAATACACATCGCTACCTGTGGCAGAACCAAATTCAGAATGTGACGGTAGCAGTGAACAAATATTACCTGTGGAAATGCCTTCTTTACTTTAGATTGCAGGCCTTCTAAATGGCCAGACATTACGGCCACACCATCTTATGTCTGAGCGACCAGTTTCTTACAAATTTTAAATTTTTCAACTGTCTTAAGCATGTGATTGTAAAGTGCCTCCGCAGATCTGTCTGCACTTACGTCTGTTAAGCCCATGAACCTTTCTTGAACTTCCCCCGATTTGTCCACATAGCGTAAAATGGTAAAGAGTGGGATTTGTCCCCTATGTCTGAGCACTCGTTTGGAAGAATAGCCACAAAATTAGGGGATGCTAGTTCTTTTGTTACACAGTTGACCAAAACACCCTTAACAGCTTCGATAAAATCATTCTGAATGTATGACAAAGTGCCCTGGAAAATTGTACCATTTTTTAAATGATCATTTAAAAGTTGATCATACGCACTGAGTAAATCCAATTTTTCTATGTAAAAGCTTCTGTTAATGAAACCTTCTTACTTGTCGTGTCCTTTAAGAGCTAATGTCTGCTTCCCTAAGTGACAAACAACACAAATGACTACATTCAATATTTCTCTGTTCTTTTTTCCATTGCATTATGCTTTGAAATCTGAAATGATTTATGAGCATAATGCTGTAGGTCTTCTCGTGTATTACCAAAATTACAAAGAGTGAATGCAATAACAGGTGATATTTGTTTTATCATGCTTACTTAATAAAACAGTTTGGGAAACCATAGTGTAATCCTTCTTGAGACCATGTGGTACTGCTTTTGTCGTTACCGAAAAGAAGACATGGTCAACAATAGAGTTTGTTTAATTTGGGGCAAACAGTTAACCATTTGTACCTAGAATAATTGCTAATGGAGAAATGTCTGGTTTGCTCTCGTTTTCAGGCTTGACATTTTACAATCAGACCTGGTAGTTCGGGAGTGTGCCTGCCGTTTTTTTTATTTTAAGTTTTTCAGAAAAATCAAAATTTCGAAATCCAGTCTTTAACTTACGTTCTACTAAGCAGTTACAAGAACTACTAGCCTCAGTAACACATACATCGGTCATTTTCACAAATACTTACCAGCAAAACAACACTAATACACATAAAAAACCGATTGTCAATCGCAAACTTTAGCGCTGATTTTCACAGCTAATGGCTGGCAATTTAACTTCCTCCCCCCCCCCCCGCCGATCTATTGGAGAATTGGGAGTGCGTGGCTTGAACTTGCGGTGGAGTAGATGCGCACGCACACAGTGCTGGCCTTGCATGGAGCGGAGAATGTTGGGGGCATGGTTATCGTTTTAACTTGCGGTTAGGTAGATGTACGTTTAACCGCACAAACCTCCGATCATTTCGTATTAACCTGAAGTGACTTACAATAAATGCTGATTCATTTGTGTGTTTACGGAGAGTCGTTTTGAACCCCCTCAAGTTTAGTACACCGGCGGTGTATGCGGTGTACGAGAGAATTCGCCACTGGTGCTCATAGGTGCAATATAATGGCAAAAAGCTCCTTAATTTAAGTACACACAGTACACACAGCACATTTAGAAACAGACATTAGAAAAATCGAGTCAACCGTAGATAATGCCAAAAGATGTAGCACAATGATACAGCAGATACCAATGTGAGAAATCCTAGATTCATTGACCAACGATACGGGAAGAGCACTGGAATAATTTATCACATCCACGCCATAACACATAATCAACGAAACAACAGGAACGCCATCGTTTCAAAACAGGAGGCAAAAGCTGGATTGGTTTAACAATTAGTAACAATGAACTCCTAGTATACAAAACCGAATGGAATTGTGATTTGGAAGAAACCTGCTCAGAACTCAAAATTTTGTGTTAAAAATGGTAGCACTACTCAAAGCTATTCTAACACGCTTGGAGGCATAAAATGAATAAAGGTAAGTGAAGATTTAAAAACCAAAACAACTCACTACTCGTTATTTACATTAAGGCTACATTCAGGAGCGACACAATTGCAGAAGAACTAGATGATTTGACATTCGACTTGAAGTGATATTGTTACTGATTGAAATCTAGGATATTTGACACTAGAATTGAAGTGATTTGCTGCTGATGCAATACTGGGATATTTAACAGTTGACTTGAAGTGATATTGTTGCTGATTGAACTCTAGGAAATCTGACACTCAACTTGAAGTGATCTTGTTACTCATTGAACTCTAAGATATTTCCCATTCAACTTGAACTGATCTTGTTGCTGATGCAACATTGGGATATTTAACACTCGTCTTGAAGTGGTAATGTTACCGATTGAACTCTAGGATATTTGACAATCAACTTGAAGTGATCTTGTTACATATTGAACTCTAGGACATTTGACATTCGACTTGAAGTGATATTGTTGCTAATGCAACACTGGGATATTTAACACTCAACTTGAGGTGGTATTGTTGCTGATTGAAGTCTAGGATATTTGACACTTGGCTTGAAGTGATCTTGTTGCTAATGCAACAATTAGATAGTTAACACTCGACTTGAAGTGATCTTGTTTCTGATTGAACACTGGAATATTTGAACTGAACTTGAACTGATGTTGTTGCTCATGGAACTATAGGATATTTGACACTCAACTTGAAATGGTGTTGTTAGTGATGAAACACTAGTATATTTGACACACGACTTTAACCGGTCTCAGGGAAAACTAGTATATTTGTTCATCGACCTGAAAAGTTCTTGTTAGTGATGGAACACAAGGATACTTGACACTTGACATGGCATGGTATTGTTGATTATGGAACTATAGGATATTTGAATCTCGACTTCGACTGGTCTTCTTACTGATGGAACACTAGGAAATTAGACACTAACTTGAATTGATCTTGTTACTGATGGGACATTGGGATATTTGACCCTCATCTAGAATTTTTTTTTACCTTCATTGAAGTCCAGGCTTTCTGACGCTCGCATTGAAATGGTCTTGTTACTGCTGAAACATCAGGATATTTGACACTTGACATGAGCTCTTCCAGTTACTAATACAACACTAGAGTATTTGACACTCGACGTGAACTTGTTAGGTTAGTGATAAAACATTACGATATATGACACTTGACTTGAACTGGCCTTGCTACTGTTGAAATACTGAGATAATTGATACCCGACTACAACTGGTCTTATTTCTAATGGAACAGTAGGATATTTGACAATTGACTTGAACAGGTCTTGTTACTGTTAGAGTACTTGGATATTTGAAACTCGACTGGAAATGGTCTTGTTGATAATAGAACAATAGGATAATTGACAATCGACTTGAACTGGTCTTATTTCTCTTTGAACACTAGGATGTCAAACACTCGACTTGTACAGATATTGTTGCTCATGGAGCATTAGAATGGAACTGATCTTGATGCTCATGGAACACTGGGATATTTTACACTCGACTTTATGTGATTTTGTTGTTCGAGAAAACTAGGATATTTTATACAGTACTAGAAATAGTCTTGTTAGTGTTAGAATACTAACATTTTTGACACTTCATTTGAACCGGACTTGTTGCTTATGGAAAAGTGGGATATTTGACACTCGAGTTGAACTAATTTTGTTGCTCATGAAAGACTAGGATTTCTGACACTCAACTTAAACGGTCTTGTTACTGATGGTACACTACGATATTTGACACTGGACTTGAAATGGTCTTGTTAGTGATGGAACACTAAGATGTCTTACACTCCACTTGAACTGATATTGTTGCTCATAGAACGTTAGGGTATTAGACAGTCGACTTGAAAGGGTGTTGTTACTAATGGAACGTTAGGATATTTGAAAGTCAATATTTGAGCTGTTCTAGTTTTGACTATGCATTAATATATGTTGTTGCTGATGGAACTCTAGGATGTTTGAATCTCGACTTAAAGTGGTTTCGTTTAGTCATGGAATATAGGTTATCTGACACTCGACTTGAACTGGTCTTGTTGCTGATGGAACTCTGATATATTTGACAATCGGTTTTAAGTGATCTTGTTGTTCTTTGAACACTATGTTTTTGACACCTGACAAGGACTGGTCTTGTTACTGATCAAACATCAGGTTATTTGATAGTCAACATGAACTAGTCTTTTTCCTGATGGAGCACTAGGATATTTGACACTCGAATTGAACTGGTTTTCTTGTTGTTGGAACACTAGGATGTTTGTCAGCGGATGGGAAGTGGTCTTGTTACTGATGGAACTCTAGCATACTTGACACTCGGCTTGAAGTTACCTTGTGCTCATGGAACTTGGGGATATTTGACACTGGAAATGAACTGAGCTTCTTGCTGATGCAATACTGGAATATTTGACACTCGACTTGAACTGGTTGTGCTACTCATCAAACATCAGGATATTTCACACCTGACTTGAACTGACCGTGTTACTGATGAAGCATTAGTGTATTAGACACTCGACTTCAATTGGTCTTGTTACTGATGGGACATTAGGATAATTGACAAAAGTTTTGAACGGCTCTTCTTTTGTTTATGGAATACTAGGATGTTTGAGTCTCGACTTGAACTGGTCGTATTATTGATAGAATACTTGCATATTTTAAACTGGACTTGAAGTAGTCTTGTTGCTCATGGAACCCTTGGATATTTGACTCACGACTTGAACTGGTATTGTTACTGATAGAACACTGGCATGTTTGACACTTGACTTGAACTCGCATTTTTGCTGTTGGAACACTGGGATATTTTACTCTCCACCTAAACCGGTCTTGTTGCTAATGTACCACTAGGATATTTGGCAGTCAACATGAGCCGGTGCTACTGATGCACCACTAAGAGTTTTGACACTAGATGTAAGATTGTTTTCTTGGTGATGTAAAAGTCGTGTTTTTGGACTTCAGCATGATTTGTTCCTGTTATCGATAGAACACTTGGATATTTCATACTCAACTCCACCTGGTCTTGTTGCAAATGGAACACTAGGATATTTAACACTTGATTTGTGCTGGTGTTTTTGCTGATGGGTCATTAGGATTTTCACGTTCGACTTGAACTGGTCTTGCTGCTGATGGAACACTAGAACATTTGTCACTCGACTTGGACTCATCTTGTTAATGATGGAACATTAGGTTATTTGACACTGGACTTTAACTAGCCCTTTTATTGACGGAAAAATAGTATATTTGACACCTGACTTGAACTGGTCTTGTTACTGATGAAACATCAGTATATTTGACATTCGGCTTGAACTGTTCCTGTTACTGATGGAACACTAGGATAAATGACATTCGACATGAACTGATCTTGTTGCTGCTGGAACATCTGCATATTTGATACACGACTTAAACTTGTCTTGTTGTCTTGGATGACTGGAACGCTTGACACTTGAATAGAACTGTTCTTATTACTGATGGAACACTAGGATTATTGACACACGGCTAGTACTGGTCTTGCTTCTCATGGAACACAAAGATATTTGATTCTCCATTTAAACTGGTATTACTGAACATGATACACTAGGTTATGTGATACTCTACTTAAACTGTCTTTTTGCTTTTGGAACACTAGGATATTTGACACTTGACTTGAACTGGCCTTGTTGCTCATGGAACACTTATATATTTGTAACTAAACTTGTTGCTAATGGTATACTAGGTTATTTGACACTCGAGCGGACTGGTCTTGTGTCTGAAGAAACACTAGGAAAATTTACACTCGACTGAACCGCTCTTCTGTGTGATGGAACACTAGATATTTAAAACTTGACTTCAACTGGTCTTCTTACTGATGGAACTCTAGGACATTTAACTCTCGACTTAGTGTGATTTTGTGCTCATGGAACTTTAGGTTATTTTACTCTAGACTTGACTGGTCCTTTTGCCTATGAAATCCTAGGATACTTCACTCTCGACTTGAATTTGTTATGTTACTGATCAAAGATCAGGATATTTGACACCTGACTTAAAATGTTCCCGTACTCATGGAACACTAGTCTCTTGACACTCGACATGAACTGCTGTTGTTGCTAATGGAACACTAAAATATTTCATACTTAAACTTGAACTGGTCTTGTTGCTGATGGAACACTAGAATATTTGACACTTGACTTTAACTGTTCTTGATGCTCAAAGAACACCAGGCTATTTTATATTGCACTTGAACTGTTTTATTGCTGATAGAACACTAGGATATTTGACAGTAGACATGAACTGATCTTGTTTCTGATAGAACATTAGAATATTTTACACTTATCTTGAACTGGTCTTGTTTCTCAAAGAACATTACTATATTTTGGTCTTCTTACTGAGCAAACACTAGGATATTTAACACTTGACTTGAACTAGTCTTCTTACTGATGAAACAAGAGTATAGTTGACATTCGATGTTAACTGTCTTGTTACTAATGGAACATTAGGATAATTGACACTCGACTTAAATTAGTCTTGCTACTGACGGAACTCTAGAATATTTGACATTAGACGCGAAGTGATATTGAACTCATGGAACGTTAGGATATTTGACACTAAATTTGAACTGTTTTTTTTTTTTTTTTTTTTTTTTTTTTGCTGACGAAACTTTAGGATATTTCACTCTCGACTTAAACTGGTTATGTTACGCATCAAACAATATTTGACAGTGGACGTGAACTGGTACTGCAGCTCATAAAACACTAGAATATTTGACACTTGACTTGAGCTGTTCTTGTTGCTAAAGGAGCATTAAGGTATATGCCAGAATATTGAACCGGTCTTGTTACCCATGGAACTCTAGAATAATTGACTCTCAGCTTGAGCTGTTCTTGGTACTGATAGAACACTAAGATATTTCGCACTCGACTAGAAATACTTATGCTTCTGATCAAACTTGAAGTTATCTGACACTCGACTTCAAGAGGTCCTTTTTGCTCATTGAACACTAGGATATTTCACACATGACTTGAACTGGCGTTGCTGCTCATGGAAAACAAGGATGTCTGACTCTCGGCATCAACGAATCCTCGTGCTCATGTAAAACTAGGACATCTGATACTTGTCTTGAGCTGGTCTTTTTCCTCATGGAACGCTGGGATATATGACACTTGATTTCAACTGGTTATGTCACTGATGAGAAATCGGTGTACTTGACACTCGTCTTGAACTGTTTTTTTTTTACTGATGGAACACTGGGAAAATTGACACTTGACTTGTACTGGTGTGGTTATTCTTGGAACACAAGGACATGTGACACTTGACTTAAACTGCTCTTGTTGCTGATGTGTCAATATAATATTTGAACCTCAACTTGAACTGGTCTTTTTTGTCCACGGAACAATAGGATATTTGACACTCAGTTTGAACTGTTATTGTTACTGAGGTAACACTAGGATAATTGATACTCGACTTGATCTGATTTTGTTGCTGACGGAACATTAGGATATATCACACTCGATATGAACTGGTCTTGTTGCTGATGGAGCCCTAAGACATTTGACATCTGCCTGAACTTATCGTATTGGTGCTGGAACTTTAGGATATTTGACATTTGACATGGTGTTGTTGCTGGTGGAACTCCAGGATATTTGGTACACGACTTGACCTGTACTTGTTGATGATGGAACTTTAGGATATCTGATATTCGAACGTAAGTGATCTAGCAGCTCATGGAACCGTAAGATATTTGGCACTCGACTTGACATGTTTTTCCTGATAGAACACTGCGATATCTGTTACTGGACATGAACTGGTCTTGTTGTAGTTTGAACTTTAGGATATTTGACAGTCAAATTGAACTGGTGTTATTACTGAGGTAATTCTGGGATATTTGACACTCGACTTGAAGTGTACTTGTAGCTTATGATACTCTATTATATTTGTCACTTGACTTGAATTTATGTTGTTGGTCTTGGAGGTCTAGGATATTTGTCACTTGAGTTGAATTGATGTTGCACATCGAAACTAGGATACTTGACACCCGACATGAACAAGTCTTGTTAATCATGGCAGTGTAGAATATTTGACACTCGACTTAAACTGATCTTGTTGCTCATGGAACATTAGGATACTTGACACTTGACATGAAATGGTCTTGCTGCTAATGGAACACTAGATTTCTTTATACTCGACATTAAATGGTCTTGTTGGTCATTTAACACAAGCATATTTGACATTCACCTTGTACTCATCTTGCTCCGAATGGAACTTTGGGATATTTGACACTTGACTATAACTGATCTTGTTGCTCATAGAACATTAGGTTAGTTGACACTTGACTTGAACTGGTCTTGTTACTCATTAACATTACAATATTTGACATTCATCTTGAACGTGTGTTGATGTTTCTTGAACTTTAGGATATTTGACACTCGAAATGAAGTTATCTCTTTGCTCATGGAACTGTAATATATTTGACACCCTACTTGCACTGGTCTTATTGCTGATGGAACGTTAGAATATTTGACACCTGACTTGAACTTGTCGTGTTGCTCATGGAACATTAACAGATTTGACACTCAACAGGAACTGGACTTATTGCTCATGGAACACTAGGATATTTGACAATTTACCTGAGTGACCTTGTAGCTAATTGCACATTATCATATTTGGCCTTTTACTTGAATTGGTATTGTTGCCCATGGATATTAGAATATTCGATAGTCGACTTTAACTGGTCTTGTTGCTTATGAAACTCTAGGATATCTGAAACTCGAGATGAACTGGTCTTTTTGCTCATTTATCACTAGGATATTTCAATTTCGACATTAACCGTCCTGTTACTGATGGAGCACTAGTTTATTTGACACTCGACTTGAAATGGTTTTGCTACCGATGAAACTCTAGAATATTTTACACTTGACTTGAACTCGTCTTGTTACTTTTGGAACACTATGATATTTGATTAAAACTTGAACTTGTTTTGTTACTGATGGAACACTAGAATATTTGACACTTGACTTCTACTGGTCTTGTCGATGATGGAGGAGTAGGATAATGGATATTCGACTTAAAATGGTCTTGCTGCTGATGTAACATTCGCATATTTTACACTCGACTTGAACTGGTCTTGCTGCTAAAGGAACACTAGAACATTTGAATCATGACTTGAACTGGTCTAATTACTAACAGAACACTAGGATACTTTATTCTCGACTTGAACTGGTCTTGTTGCATATATAACACTAGGATATTTGAAACTGGACTTGAGCTGGTCTTGTTACTGATAAAACATCAGTAGATTTGACACTCGACTTGAACTGGTCTCGTTATTAATGGAATATAGGACAATTGACACTTCACTTGAATTAGTCTTGCTGCTGAGGGAACACTAGGATAATTGATTCTTGCCTTGAACTGGTCTTGTTGCTCATTGAACACTAGGATATTTGACACTTGAATTTAAATGTTCCTGTTGCTGATGGAAAACAGGGATATATGATGCTCAACTTGAACTGGTCTTGTTGCTGAGGCAACACTGGGATACTTGACACTTGAATTGAACTGGTCTTGATGCTGATGGAGCACCACGAAATGTGATTCTCGGCTTGAACTGCTGTTGTTGCAAATACAACTTTAGGATACTTGACATTCGAATTGAACTGGTCTTGTTGCTCATGTAACACTAAGACATTTGTCACATAAATTGAACTGGTATTGCTGCTCTTGGAACATTAGGATATAGATGTGGTCTTGTTGTTGTTGTAACATTAGGATATTTGAAACTTGACTAGAACTAGCCTTGTTGCTCATGGAACACTGGGATATCAGGCACTCGACTTGAACGGGTCTCGTTGCTCATTGAACACTAGGATATTTGACACTTGACTTGCACTGGTCTATTACTCACAGAAAACTAGGATATTTGACACTTGACTTGAATTACTATAGTTGCTGATGGAACAATGGGACATTTACAATCGAATTGAACTGACTTGTTGCTTATGGATCATTAGAATATTTGACACTCGACTTCAGCTGTCTTCTTGCTAATGGAACATTAGGATATGTAACACTTGACTTGAACTGGTTTTATTGCCCTTGGAACACTGGGATATTTAACACTTGATTTACACTGGTCTTGATGCTGATGAAACACTAAAATATTTGACATTCTACTTGAGCTGGTCTTTTTGCTGATGGAACATTAGAATATTTGACACTCGACTTGAGCTCCTCTTGTTGCCAATGAAACACCAGCATATTTGTCACTCGACTTGAATTGGTCTTGTTGCGCAAGGATCTCTGGAATATTTGACACTTGACTTTAACTGGTCTTGTTGATGATAGAACACTAGGATATTTGACACTCTACTTGGGTTGGTCTTGTTGTTGATGGAACACTAGGATATTTGTCACTCGATTTGAAGTGGTCTTGTTGCGCAGGGATCTCTGTGATATTTGACACTTGACTTGAACTGATCTTGTTGCTGATAGAACACTAGGATATTTGACACTTGACTTTAGTTGGTCTTGCTCCTCATGGAACACTAGGATATTTGACACTTGACTTTAACTTGTCTTGTTGCTCATGGAAGTTTAGGATTTTTGACACTTGACTTTAACTGATCTTGTTAATCATGGAACACTAGGATACTTGACACTTGACATGAACTCCTTATGTTCCTGATGGAACACTTAGATAAATGACGCCTGAATTGAAGTGCTATTGTTGTTGATGAAATACTAGGATATCTGAAAGTCGACTTGAGCTGGTCTTGTTGTCCGTGGAACACTAGGATATTTGACATTCAACTTGAACTGGTCTTGTTGCTTATGGAACCTTAGGATATTAGGACCTGACTTGAACTGGTCTTGTTGCTAATGGAACACTAAAATAATTGAACCTCGACTTGAACTTGTCTTATTGCTGATAAAACACCTGGATATTTGACACTTGACTTCAACGGGCTTTTAATGCTGATGGAATACTAGGATATTTGACACTCGACATTAGCATGTCTTCCTGCTCATCTATAGGATATCTGAAGCTCGACATAAACTCTTCTTATTGCTCATGGAACTATTGTATATTTGATTCTTGACTTGCATTGGTCTTGTTACTTATGAAAATTTAGGATATTTGACTCTAACTTGAACTGGTCTTGTGTCTGATGGAACTCTAGGATAATTGATTTGCGACTTGAACTGGTGTTGTTACTGCTGAAACATCAAGAAGTTTGAGTCTAGACTTGAACTAATATTGTGTCGAATGGAACATCGAGATATTTCAGAATCGACAAGGACTGGTCTTGTTCTTTATGCAACACCTGTATATTTGACGCCCGATATGAACTGGTTTTGTCGCGCAAAGAACAATAGGATATTAGATACTTTACATGAAGAGGCCTCGTCAGAAAGGAAACACTGGTATATTTGACACTAACTTGAGATGGTCTTTATGCTGGTGGAACACTAGATCATTTGGCAACCTTCTTGAACTAATCTAGTGTCAGATGAAACACTAGGGCTTTTGAAACTCGACTTGAACTGATTTTGTTATGATGGTAAACTATAATACTTGAGTCCCATCAAGAACTGGTCTTGTTAATGCTGAAATATCATAATATTTAACAATATACTTGAACTGGTCTTATGTCTGAGGGAACACAAGGATATATGACACTCCACTTGAACTGGTCCTTTTGCTGACGGAACACTAAGGTATTTGACACACAACTTAACTGGTCTTGTGTCTGATGAAACATCAGCATATTTGACAATCAACTTGAACTGCTCTTGTTGCAGACGGATTAATATGATATTTTACACTCAACTTGAACTGGTCTTGTTACAGCTGAAACATCATGATATTTGACAATCTGCTTGAACTAGTCTTGTGGATATTTTACCCTCAACTTGAACTTGTCTTGTTACTGATGGACCACTAGTATATTTGACACTCTACTTGAACTAGTCCTGTTACTGATGGAACACTGAGATATTAGACATCTACTTGAACTAGTCTTGTTGCTGATCCAACACTAGGACATTCTACACTGACTTGAACTGGGCTTGTGCGTGTTGGAATACTACGATATTTCACATTCGACTTGATCTGGTCTTTTATCTCATGAAACACTTGGATATTAGACACTCTACTTGAACTTGTCTTGTTACTAATGGAACACTAGGATATTTGACTGGTCTTGTGTCTGGTAGAGCACTAGTATATTTGACAATCTACTTGAACTGGTCTGGTGTCCGAAGGAACAATAGGACATTTGACACCGAAATGGATAGGTTTTGTGCCTGATGGAACACTAGGATAAATGACACTAGACTTGAACTGGTCTTGTTTCTGATGCAACACTAGGATTTTTGACACTGGACTTGGACTGATCGTGTGTCTGATTGAGTTTTAGGATTTCGACACTGGACTTGAACTGGTCTTGTGTCTGGTGGAACAAGGATATATAACGCTCGACTTGAACTGGACTTTTGCATGAGGGAACTAGGATATTTGACACTCGACTTGAACTCGTCTAGTGTCTAATGGTACACTAGGATATAAGACACTCTATTTGAAGTGATCCTGTGTCTGATGGAATACTTGGATACTTTGCACTCGAATTGAACTGGTCTTGTGTCTGATGGAAAACTTGGATATTTGATTCTCGACTTGATATGGTGTTGTGTCTGATGGACCACAAAGTCCATCTTTGACTCTCTATTTGAATTGGTCTTGTGTCTGATAGAAATCTAGGACACTTGATACTCGTTTTAAACTGGGCTTGTGTCTAATGGAACACTAGGATATTTGACACTTAACTCGAACCAGTCTTGTGACTGATGAAACCTTAGGATATTTGACACTATACTTGTATTGGTTTTGGTTCTGATGGAACACTAGAATATTTAACCCTCAACTTGAACTAATCTTGTTACTGATTGAATACTAGGTTAATTGACACTCGACTTGAACCTTTCTTGTTAGAGATGTAACATTAGGACATTTGTGTATCAATTTGAACTATTCTTGCGTGTGATGGAACACTAGGATATGTGACTGTCAACTTGAAATGTTCAGGATACAGATAAAACATCTGGATATTTGATCGTGAACTTGAACTAGTCTTGTTACTGATGGGACACTAGGATATTTGACTCTACTTGAATTGGCCTTGTATCAGATTGAACACTAGGATATTAGACACTCTACTTGAATTGGCCTTGTGTCTGATTGAACACTAGAATATTAGAAACTCTACTTAAATTGGCCTTGTGTTAGATTGAACACTAGAATATTAGACACTCTACTTAAATTGGCCTTGTGTCAGATTGAACACTAGGATATTAGACACTCTACTTGAATTGGCCTTGTGTCAGATTGAACACTAGGATATTAGACACTCTACTTGAATTGGCCTTGCGTCAGATTGAATACTAGAATATTAGACACTCTACTTGAATTGGCCTTGTGTCAGATTGAACACTAGGATATTAGACACTCTACTTGAATTGGCCTTGTGTCTGATTGAACACTAAGATATTTGGCACTTGAATTGAATTGGTCTCTTGTCTGATGGAACACTATAATATATTTACACTCGACTTATACTGTTCTTGTGTCTGATGAAGCACACGGATATATGACACTCTGCTTTAACTGGCCTTGTGTATGATGGAAATTTCGGATATTTGTCACTCGACTTGAACTGGTATTGTGTCTGATAGAACACTAGCATGTTTGATACTCGACTTGAACTGGTTTAGCGTCTGATGGAACAATAGGATTTTAGACAGTCTACCTGAACTAGACTTATTATTGAAGGAACACTAGGATACTTGATACTCGTCTTGAACTGATGTTGCGTCTGGTGGAACACTAAGATATTTGACACTCGACTGAAACTGGTCTTGCATATAATGGAACACTAGGATATATGACACTCGCCTTGAACTATTGCTCATGGAACACTAGGATATTTGACATTGGATTTTAGCTTGTCTTGTTACTGATGAAACATCAGGATATTTCACTATCAACTTGAAATACTCTTGTGTCTAATGGAACATTATTATATTTGACAATCAACTTAAACTGTTCTTGTTACTGATGAAACATCAGGATATTTGACAATTAACTCGAACTAGTCTTGTTGCTGATGGGACATTAGGATATTTGACACTCGATTTAAACTGTTCTTGTTACTGATGAAACACAAGGATATTCGACACTTGACTTAAACTTGGAATAATATGATATATGACTCTCCATTTCAACTGTTCGTTTTGCTCATGGAACTATAGGATATTTGACCCTCTAGTTCAACTGTTCTTTTTGCTACTGAAACTATAGGATAGTTCAATCTGGACTTGAACTATTTAGATACACTAATATATTTGAAACTCAACTTCAGCTGATATTATTGTTCATGGAACTCTAGGATGTTTAAATCTCGACTTAAAGTTTTTTTCATTTAGTCATGGAACTCTAGATATTTGGCACTTGCCTTGAACTGTACTTGTTACTGATGATACACTAATGTACTTGACACTCAACTTCAACTGGTCTTATAGCTCTTGGAACTCTAGGATGTTTGAGTTTCGACTTAAAGTGGTTTATTTAGACATTGAACTCTAGGATATTTGACGTTCGACTTGAACTGGTTTTGTTACTGATGGGACTCTAGAATATTTGACACTGGACATGAGATTGTCGTGTTACTGATGGATTTCCTGGCTATTTGACACTTGATTTTAAGTGACCTTGTTGCTCTTGGAAGTCTAGGATATTTGACACTCCTCTTGAACAGGTCTTGTTGTTCATGGAATTCTAGGATACTTGACTTGAATTGATGTTGTTACTCATGGAACATTAGGATACTTGACACTTGTTTTGAACTGGTCTGGATGCTCATGGAGCTTTAGGATATTTGACACTCGACTTAAACTGGTCAGGTGTGTCATGGAACTCTAGGAAGTTTGGCTCTCGACTTGAACTGGTCGTATGGATCATAGAACTCTAGGATATTTGAGTCTCGATTAGTACTGGTCTTGCTGAAAATGGAACTCTTGGATATATGACCCTCGACTAAATTTTTTCTAGAAACAGGTTAATCCTTTTACTACAAAAAGCAACATTCATTTCAATGGTTAGATGGCTTTCTCCACACCATAAGCACTACAAACGACAGAGATTTGTGTTTACGTAATAACAATTGGGTAAGGCCAGTTTTGCAGGATATGCAGCAAAAACCTTATGTTCTTGCCAAGGGCACAACCAAAGTATTATGGATATGTTGTTTTAGCAGCATTTGTAATTTTTTTCTGCTGTGATTTAGGGCTGAATTGTTGGCACACATATAAAAAATAATTGGGATGATTAATACATTTTCTTAGCTTGCTCTTATCCTAACCTAGCCTTTCTCTGGCACCGCAAACGTACCACATTACACTTTACAACTGAATATGAACCGAAAAGAGTCCAATACAAAACAACACTTACCACTTAGTAGAGTACCAATAAAACATAGTGTTTATTTAATCACTAAACTGAAAACAAGAAGGGATACGTGATACAAGACGGTTGGCTGTGGACCTTAGGCTATAAGCGATAAATGTTTAGAATAAGAATATTTTTAATTATAGAAAACAATTTACTTTTGAATCTTAGGTTATAGAAAATTGGTCTAGTTCAAATAATATGCAATGTCCTTACTGGTACCTAAAAATAATTTAATAATGAAAATACTTTTATTTTAAATTAAGATAATATGAATCGGTATCATACCAATTTTTTCTCAGTTTTATAAAAGAATATGAATAAAAATATATCTAATACTTTACGTAATACATCATTTTGAGAGCCATATTTGGAATAAGCATGTAGCTTTGGCTATGCATTAGCAAACCTACGTCCCTTAGGGTAAGCATTTTAGGAATTAGACTGCGCCATTTTTTGGCTAAATAGAGAAATTTCGATTTTACATTATTTACCACGTGTGTGTCCTTATAGAAGCTAGAATTTGTCACCGAGATTTTCCGTAAGTGCATGTTTTGAGGATCAATGAATCATAAAAAGCAGCATATAGAAAAACGTACATTTGTGTATGTGAAGTGCAGAACTCAGAAATTAAACTTGGTATTAAAGATTACTATATGCCAAGGATACAGTAGGAGATTTTACTGGAAAATCCTCCCATTGCAAAATACACCTTTATGGAAATATTTTGCAGAGTTCTGACTTTCTCCAAAAAAAAAAAAAAAAAAAAAAAAAAAAAAACCGCTCTAACGGTCTTGATCAAAATAGCGTAGATTAGAGATATTTCCATGACAAGAGGTACGTTCTGAATTTTCTGGCAATAGCTTCTGCAAACCTCATTAATCTGGAAGAGTTTTGTATAACTGGTGAACAGTAAGAGATAGAAAAATAATTACTACAAAGCAAATGAAGATCTCGATAGAAACACCAATTTATATATTGCACATTTTCCCGGGATATTCCCCGTTAAAAACATCTCTGTAGCAAATTTGTAATAAGCTTACGAACTTCTCTATCCAATTCATGCTAATCCAGAAATAATCATTGACAAAAATTCGCTTTACTTGCCTGATTTATAGTGTGTGTGTGTGTGTGTGTGTGTGTGTGTGTGTGAGAGAGAGAGAGAGAGAGAGAGATAGAGTGAGGGGGGAGAATTGATAACGAAGTCATTCTCCTTCTAGCTTACCAGCATTTATCAACAATGTTAGGATACATCTTCAAAGCTTGGCATGATTCTAAATTTTAAAATGTTAAAAAAGCCATTACTTACAGTGAAGTTGTCAATTTTATTAAAATCTGGACATCTATTACCAACACTTGCTTCACTTGGTCATGGTGTAGATGGAGTACTCTGGACGCGCGTTTCAACAACTTTCGATGTCTGCAAACCTGCAAGAGGATGACAACGAAAGTTGTTGAAACGCGCGTCCAGGGTACTCTATGTACACCATGACCAAGTGAAGCATGTGTGGTAATAGATGTCCAGATTTTAATGAAAATCACTTTAAATGTTCCATATTCATAACTTATTCTTTGGTGTATATTGAGCAGTTTTTTTTTTAGGTTTCGCTGTCCTATAAAAGTTGTTATTCATGTTCTGTTGTAAGATGAAAGTTGGCAACAGCTCATTTTCTTGATAATTTTGGAGTTAAGTTAGGTCTTTGTACAATTTGTAGCCACTTAGAATTTTTATCTTCTTGAGTTATTTTATTTATATGATTTGTATATCCTTTTCTTTTTACAGTACGTTTGATTGGTTGCTTAGGGAATCTTATAATATGTTTTTGTTTAAATTAGTTCCTTCCTTTGTCAAAAAAATCTGCTTTTTCATTATCATTCACTCCACAATGACACGGAATCCAACTTGTTTCGCCCGTTTATCAATTTGTAGATTTCTTGAAATCACAGGACTATCATTTTTGTTTTTTTGTTGAGTTCATATTTTAGGTTTAGCTGATGTTTAGTTGCAATAGTCTCAGTGAGGTTGATGCAAGCCATCAGATTTTCTCCTTTAGTTCGTATTTCTATTTTTTTCTCTAGTTTACTGAGTGTTTTAAATTATATAGAATGTTTAATTATTATTCCATTCATTGAATTTGAAGATCTTATCATTTTTTCATGTAGTAAGATAGCTTCAGCTTCAAGTTGTAAATTCCGTGGTTTGTTCAGCGCTTATTCCTAGGGCGTTTTAATTGTGCCAATTATTATATAAATGCTTGATTTTGTATGCGTTCTAGTTTTGTTGTATTGTATGCTGTTATTAGAACTTTGACACAGTATTTTATTCCCGGTTTGATGTAAGTATTGTAGCTTGCATTTAAAGTTTCCCAGCAACTGCTCCACTTAGAACCTGCTAATCTTTTTAGTACTTTAATTCTTTTTGTAGCTTTCTCACATACAGGATTTTCCGAAGTTAGTTTGCTATCAAAAACTACTCCAAGATATTTTTCTTTATCCGTTCTTGCTAAAATAGTATCACCACATTGTAAGTTTAATTCAAATTGTTTTCTGACTTATAGGAATAATTGATACTCAGTTTTCTCTGCATTTATTGTCATGAGATTGTTTTGTCAAAAAAATAAATTTTTTCAAAATTTCTTTAGATGATTGAGCTGTTATTTTTAATTGTTTAATATTTTTGTGTTTTATGGAAACGTCACATAACTAAACTATTTGCAAATAAGGCGGTTTCATGGCATTTTTAATTAGTGTTTGGGAGATCATTTATATATTATGCATATTATGTTGAAAATAGTGGTACTAAGAACAGTTCTTTGAGGCAGTCCAAAATGTGTTTGTATACATTTAGATGTTGCTGTAGCATAGGATGTAGCACAGAATCTTTGCATTAACGTTCAGAGATCCAGCGTACTCTCCAATGTTTTGTAATTTTTTAATTGGATTGTATCTGCAATTGAAATCAGTCGCCGATTCAATGTCTGCGAGTAAGACAAGAGTATTGTTTATTAAATGCTTCTTTTATCTCTTGCCTTAATAGAATCACTTGTTCATTTGTAGAATGATTTTTCGTAAATCCAGCCTGAGATGTAAAGAGAGGATTATTGATTGTTAAACCTTGCTAATATAACTCGTTCCATGACTTTTGCTATATGATTGGTTAGTGATACGGGTCTATACCTTATCGCATTTGCAGAACTTTTCTTGGTTTTACAATAGGAATGATAGTTACTTTTTTCAGTCTGTTGAGACAGCAGTTCTCCAAACATGAGTGTAAAATTTAATAAATATTCTTTAGCTTTTGGAAACAAATGTTAAAGAAATTTGGGGTGAATTTTATCTGGTCCAGCAATTTCTCTTGCTTTAGGATGTTTGAGTTCTGTTAAATTTAATATTTTAGAGAAGACATCTTTTGTCCATTTTATCAAACATTTTTCAGTTTGATTTACAACTTTAATGTTTTTTTTTGCATTTTTGTACATACTTGGGTCGCCTGATAAGTCCTGGGCCTCTCAATGGAAACAGCATTTTATTTCTCAACATAACCTCCGCAATATTTATAAAATGGGTGCTCTAATGTAATTAAGCCATTTCTGTAGTGCGATTCATCAAGGTCCTCAAAACAGATATTTGCCACATCAGTGACCTCCTCTTTGCTGTGTAATCTTCGTCCTCCAAGAAATTTAGTGAGATTTGAGAACAGATGGTAGTAATTGGATGCTAGCTCTGGCGAATATGGTGGATGTTCAAACAATTCCAACTTTAATTCCTGTATTTTGCCCATTGCAATGACTGAACGATGGGCCGGAGCATTGACGTGATGAAACAAGATGAGGTATTTTTTTTTCACCTCATCATTCAAACGTTGAGTAAGCTTGCGTAGTAGTTACCAGTGATACTTTTACCCTTTTTCAAGTAGTCAATAAAATAATTCCCTGTGTATCTCAGAAAACACTCGCCATAACCTTGTTAGCTGACAAATTGACTTTGCCATTTTTGGAGTTGGTTTACCTGGCGCAATCCACTGTTTTGATTTACTTTCTGGAGTGCAGTGATGTATGCAAGTTTCATCCATGGTAATAAGCAGTCTCAAAAATTCACTGGGATTTTAACGTAGAGCTCCACATTCTTAGCAGAAAAAGTTTTTCTTTGCAACTTTTTATCAGGTTTCAACAAACGTGGCACCCATCTGGTACAGACCTGGTGAAAGACAAAAACATTACTTAAAATATTACCTGTTCGTTCCTTTGATATATTTACAGCCTCTGCTATCTCAAGCAACTTTAATCTGCGGTCTTCCAGTAATAAACGATGAATTTTTTCAATGATCTTTGCAGTTGTCACTTCTACAGGGCGTCGAGAGCGAGGCTCATCACTGAGCAACCCACCTTTCAACTATTGATATGAAGTGACAGAGTCTTTCATTGTACTGTCAATTTCCTCTTTGATTTCTTTAGGAAGCTTTTCAAATGGAAGTACTTAATCACTGCTCATTTTTCCAAATCCTCCATTTCCGTGAAAACTTTACAGTTGTCTTGTTTAAAATGCTGACATTCGAAAACTAAACAAACTATTGACCTCTAACTATGTATACAAGCTAGTGTAGAGTTAAATTATACGATGGTACCGTCTAACTGGCCTAGTAGCGCTATATCTATGTGAGGTCCAGGAGTTATCAGCCGACCCTGTCACTAGGAACTTTTTAGATTGTATATTGTGTATTACAATTGATGCTATTTTGTAATCATTTGTGATTTTTTTTATTGTTATTGATAATGGGTTGCTTCTTACTGTCCTTTTCCTGTAGTCCTTAAATGTATCTGTATGCTTTAGTTCCATCTTCTCTATAACCAAGCTGTTCTGGAAAATTATTATAGTATTTGTTTATTCAGATATGTGCTTTTTTAAAAATTATACGTTTCCTCTTCCAGTTAATCAGGTATCCTTTATCGTAACAAATGTCTGCTATTTTCTAGCTTCATTCCGAGCTTTCTTTAATATACATAAATATTTATTCCAGAAAGGTTTATATACTTTTATTTTGCCTTTAGGGATGTATTTCTGAACTGTTTTTATTACAATTTTTCGAAGTATTTCATTTGATGAATATGTCGTAATAATTGTATTCGGTATTGTATTATCTAATATCTCTGACTATTCCTTTTAGTTTCCATTTTTAAAATTCCAAGTAGGTTCTTCAGTTTGGAGTTTAGCTTGATGGGATGAAACATCAATGTTTAAAATTACAGCTCTCTGACTTATACTTGACTTGGTATGTTTTTGTTAGGCAAATGCTAAATGCTAAATCAGGATATTAGTATTTCATGAAGGTGTGTTGACATGTCATTATATTTAAATAGTGATTCTACTGCAATTTATTTTAAACTTTATGAATACTTTTTTCACTGCTATCAGTTTTGGAGTATCCACATAATTTTGAATGTTGTTTGCAGTCATCAACAATTATGGTTTTCTGCATTATGTTTGAATGATTCCAATTTGGTGTATTTGTGTGGAGTGGGTGGGTTGTACGGGTATAATATTCTTTCTTTTTTCAATACATCAACTTCAGCTATTATATTTTCATCATTTACTTCCATTTCTTTAATTATGTTGACGTCTGATGTTAAGGTACTTTTAACTCCTATTAATATTCCACTTACTATTTTTCTTGTTTTTTGAAGTAATTATATATTAAACACTTTATTTTTAAATTGGCTGTTTTGTTGATCTGGTATTTTGGCTTCCATAATGCTTAAGACGTCCATGTCATCCAGAAAAAAGCTTTTGGTCAATTCAGTCTTGTTATCTTGAGAAAAACCTTCTGCATTCCAGTGTAGGATTTTCATGTTTTGTTTAGATCTGGAGGCAGATCCACCCGAGGCTCGATTGGGGGACAGTTTTAATATTTTGCTTTCAGATGTGTAGTGATTATTGCTAGTAATGTGCAGATTGGCATAGACACCAGATTTTTACATTTTGGCGATTACATCATCCATTCAGAACCACCAACATAACCTGGTGTTCGGTAAACGGGCGCATCGGACCTACCTAGGAGGATATTTATCCAATAGCGTTCATCACAGTTACCAATTGTGAGACGTTACAATGGCGTGACGAGCCAGCATTCTGTTAATTTTGTAAGGAAAGGCAGAAAGTGGTCCCTTAGTAGCGAATACATCAGGGTCGACAATAACAAGAGTTGGATTGTAAGTGGTCCCTTAGTCTCGAATATATCAGGATTGACAACAGCAAGAGTTGGATAGCAAGTGGTCCCTTAGTCGCGAATACATCAGGGTCGACAATAACAAGAGTTGGATTGTAACTGATCCCTTAATCTCGAATATACCAGGATTGACAACAGCAAGAGTTGGGTAGGAAGTGGTCCCTTAGTCGCGAATACATCAGGGTCGACAATAACAAGAGTTGGATTGTAACTGATCCCTTAATCTCGAATATACCAGGATTGACAACAGCAAGAGTTGGGTAGGAAGTGGTCCCTTAGTCGCGAATACATCAGGGTCGACAATAACAAGAGTTGGATTGTAAGTGATTCCTTAGTCTCGAATATACCAGGATCGACAACAGCAAGAGTTGGATAGGAAGTGGTCCCTTAATCTCGAATATACCAGGATCGACAACAGCAAGAGTTGGGTAGGAAATTGTACAGGTATATTCCGACAAGGAATAAGAAAGTTACTCCTCAAGCTGACCAGTGTCTCTTCATCATGTATATGCATGTTTCATCAGGTTTCCCATATAAACACATGATTACTAACAGTTGCACCTCGAGAAGGATATGGGTGGGACTTTAGGTGATTGTGCAGCTAGCTTCCTTTAAGTTTTCTTTATGAAAATATTAAAGGCTCCCCCCCCCTTTTATAGAACAACTACATTCTCGCAGCCTTCTGCTTTAAAGTAGAAGAGACATAAGAGAGTAATCTAGGCGATTGCTTCTTATGGTTTCAATTTTAATATACTTAAACTTTTCTCAAACGAAAAGTTTTCATGTACGTTTTGTACATGGCCATGCAAACACAGCAAAGTTTCAATCACCTAACAATGAACTTTAAACATTTTGACTATGCCTTTTGTCCCTCACTTTCTTTCTATCTATAACGAGCCAAGTAATATCCCGTTTATGTTCATGTTCATCTTTATTAATATGAAGTAGATAAAATGACAAGATTTTGTAAGAATGCTTTGTTACAGTACAGTTAGAAAAAGTCGTTTTTGTAGAACACATCGTATTTTAAGCTGGTAATCATGCGCAATTTCTATTCTGCTTTCCCTAAAAACTACTACTGCTGCACACAATTAGATAACTAACAGATAGTAGGTATTCGGGCAATGTTTTGGTTGTTTCCAATAGATGCATGGCATCTGCACCAGATACCTAGTTGCAGCTTGAACTTCTAAATAAGCTATGAAAATCTACACATATTTAATTCCTAATCTAGACACTAAATAAACGTGCTTAATATCTGCTCTACTTGTAAGTGAAAGGTTAATTCGCCAGTCGGTAAACAATGTTAATAGTACAGTTTGTAGACTGTTGAGGAACTGTAGGACCTACATACGACTTGCAGTCATTTGTTAATTTAATTGAAAGTAATTGAGACAGAGCAAGCTGTGTGACACTCTGCAATGATGACCTCATAGAATGGAAATAACCTTGGGATAAAAGTACTTCTTATGCCAGTCTTCATTAAAACACATGGCGGTTAGTGCAGAAATAAAGAAGTAAGCATCTTCTTCAGGTTGTTCAAACTGCAGATACGCTACCTAATAACCTTGACAAGTGCGTGAATTTATACTGTAAGGTCTTAGATAAATCACATAAACTCCACAATATGGTTGAAAAGTTATAATTTTGTGAATAGACTAAAACTTACACTTCCAGCTGTAGTGAAAAAAAAACTGAATGTGCATGACATTTTACATATGAATTAAGAGAAGAAACTAATCCCTAAAAATATGGTTAAAATCCAACTAACAGGACGATGAATTCTGAAAATGTGTGCTAATTAACTATTGAGGGTATCTCAAAATTTACAACTGAGTGAATGTAAATAATTCATTAAATAAACTAAATAATGTGCTCACGATGAATTCCTCCCATGTCCATTGTTAGAAATAAAAAATACATCAAAAGTCGTCTAATATGAGTCAAGTTTTAATAAGCCTGGATGTGAAAATGAAAATGAAATAAATAAGAGCGGAGCAACCTGTTAAACGCGAGTATGCTAGACGTGGTCGCCACTGTTCTGGATACGGACGACAGAAATGCTCTGTGGCAGCTCTTCATGCTCTACATCGACAGTCAGTGTAGGCCTGAGTTTATGCGACAGTAAGCAGTAATTGGAGCTTACCTCGATTTCTCGTCGCAACAGATCGTTCTATGGTTAGGAACATAGTACACCAACTGCGACATATCTCGTGATCCCTCACGGAGTAGCATTCTTAATATCTGGTACCCAATTAAATAACCTAGTTGAACTTGTAAGATCAATTTCTAATATTTTTAGGCTATAGGAAATATTTTAAGCTTGCGCGAAGTTTTGCGTGAATTTTTCTTTACTGCTTTTTTAGTTTCCGGTAGCACTAAGAGGGTGGAAGTTATATATCAAACAGACATTCACACGTAACGCTCTCAATTATGTACCTGAAGGTACTTACCAAGGAATTTGTTAAATATATCTGTAATATTCAACATTCCTGCTGCTTTTTTGGGATTGTTTATAGTAAAGAGTCATAATTTTACCTTATATAATCAAAGTATTTTCTAAACTTATTGTAATTCAAAACCTTAGCCTACCCGAATTGCTCAGTTTGTTTCTGCTAAAAGAATACACAGTGCATAGAAGCAGAAACGAGTTACTGTAAATAACTCATATGTTTTATTGTATCGAAGTAAGGAAATGTTAGGAACGTAAGCTTAAGCCAATTAGTTTAACATGTTGTCAGTATTGAATATAAGTTACGTTTGCTTTTGCAGAATATATCGGTGAGCCTTAATGGAATGATATTTTAGGATGGCTTATTTGGCTCAGAGTCTACGCAACTTTAACCATCACACAGTGAGCTATATTATTGGAAATGTACTTAAGAAAAGTGGCAGTACAAAGTGCACTGAGATCATCGCCTACGATGAAACCATAAGATCTGCCTTTATAATTGACTGAACTGTGCGTTTTGAAACAAACGAGTACAGGCGCAAGAAGTTAACACCGAAAAACAGGGAATTTACACTGCTGACAGGCAAACTGGTTTAGTTGGGAGTTACGTCACTGTGGCTTCAACTGTTTTGTTAATTTACTGGGACTGTGCATGCTTGTACCAGTTCGTGGTTAGATATAGTACGAGCAATAAGGAAAATGTTGTATACTTGATTAACCTATGTTCAGTGTGATTCACCATGCGTTCCAGTGATGAAGAAAACATAACTCACAATATTTTAGCTAATTCAGTGATGAGTATTTTCCAACACAGTCAGATGTATCCAATGCTGGTAACTGTGGTTTAGTCTCTTTTTCGCTTATAATTTACCCCAAAATGTCAAACGTTTCTGCATTTGTAAGTCTTTGAAATTCTGTATTAAGTATAAACGCGGTAAACAAAAAAATCGGCATTATTTATATTAAAAACAATGCAGTTACATCGGTTATCCTTTCAACAGTGCATAAAGTAGCCTGTGTCATAGCTTATATTTATATTTTAATGGTTGTAAAAAATTATAGTCTCGTCTAAAGGTTAAACTGTTGTTGCTGTTGTTCTCCAATGGCAATGGGAATTAGTTGATTTGCATAATTTTCCCCCTAGGGGCTATCTACCCAATAAGCCCTATAGTGAATTTAGATTGTGTACCATAGACTGTTTAAAAACTTAACATTTCTGATAACGTTGTAAGTGTGGTACGTCTGCTATTTTTCCCCTTCTTCAGAAGGCGATGTATTATTTGTCATGAACTATGCCAGCAATTTATACAGAGAAATGTAAAATATTATATCGACGCATAGACCAGATTAAGAACTGTTCCATATATATATATATATATATATATATATATATATATTCATGGGCCTATGCCTACAGCTAAATTAGAATACAACACTGTGATGGTATTTTATGCTATTTTTTCCGCTCAAAGAAACTACGTGTAAATCCTGTATAAATGTACTTCTTAATAAATACAACCCGCAAAAAGGTTTAATGACCAATGTACTTGTAGACAGCGTAATCATCTTTAAAAGAAAGATTTAAGAACAGAAGTATTAGAACATGGAATCATTAATTATTTTTGTTTAAAATATAAACCAAATGCGAATACGCGTAAATGCACCATAAAGGAACCCGGGACTTTCCTTCGTGTTATTGTCCACCACAAACATTCCAACTGGATAAATTACCTGCAACCCATAGACAATTAATGAAACCATAAATCCCACTACTACATTTGAGCCAGTGGAATTATCCAAGGAGAAATGTAATCCACCACTTTTTGTACTCTACCAGCTGCTATCCCGAAAGATAACGAACTTATCATAGCAACTCGAGTTATAAGTAAAGCATTACTGAAATTAAAGAAAGTCGCAAAGAGAAACCTTTTAAGACATAATCTCAAGAATCAGGAACCATTTGAAACCCCAAAAAAGGGAGATCTGGTATTTTGTCGTATTAAAACTATAACAAGATAAAGGAAGAAACCCAGAGACTCATGAAATACTCTGGTGGTCCATGACCAACACCTTCAGCACCGATACATATTAGATCTTCAAAATCAACACCGGAAAAGTCCTCGCCAAATATCATAAGCTGGTGTTTAAACCTTTCCATCGGTCTGATGAATAAGACAAAGGAAAAGAAGAAACACCGAGTGATTTAAAAGAAAAGTGAATGACCGCCTACCTAAGTACGAGGGAGCCCAGCAACAGTTGGATTAAACGAAGGATTAGGCGTAACAGAAAAGCCTTAATTGTTTCTAGTTTGTTTTATTGCATTAGTATATTGTAACTCTTGTTCAACTAAGAGGGCATTTAGTTGACCTTTAGTTATTTTATTTTTATTTACTTATTTTCTTTTTGCGAACTGAGCCAACTAGCAGACTTTGCAAATACACACACACACACACACACACACACACACACACACACACACACACACACAGTGGAGCCCCTGTCAAGTAGAAACATATATATGTCTTTGTGCTTTTGTACCAAATTTGTGTACAATATATAGATTAACATGTGCAATTATTTACTTTGGTGAAAGTTTGTTTCCACTGAACTGAGTATCCCAGATAGAAATACTTGTATGTTAGTAACGCAATAACAACCCGGAACTAACGGAAAGCTTTTTTTTTTCTTTGTAAGCATTTTGTAGACCTCCCTTCTCCATCAGTTTGTTGATCTTTGAGCATCAGGTGAGAATAAACTTGTCCTTCAACTCACCACTTCCAGAGTAAATGGAAGGAGGATGAAAATGTTTCAAATTTCTCTATATTTGAAATTCTCAACCTAATCAGGGGCATTTTGAAACGGTAGTTCCTTGACATCCCTGAGTAATAAAAGTAAATGTCTTCTTATCAAGTATTTTAGACAATGTACAACACTTTAATTAGCTTAGTTACAACCGATATAGTGTATTATTTCTTACTTATCTCTTAACTGTATTATCTGACTCTCGTGCCGATATGCCTAACCACACGCAGGATGTTCTGAATATTGCGCCCTTGAAAGGCATACAATATTGCATAGACTTAGATGTTCTTCAAGAATTTACATGAGATAACTTACCTTACAAATGACAAATAACGCTACATTTAGGTTCAAACCGAGGTCCTTAAGCCTCAATTACTAGGGTCGGCTGATAAGTCCCGGGCCTCTCAAAGAAAACACCGTTTAACATTTTTCTTTATTTCTCAATATAATACATTTGTCATAACGGTGATTTAAACCATCAAAGTGGCTTTTTACAGCTCCTCGTGCCCTGAAATCTTCGTCCTCCAAGAAATGTTTTGAGTTTTGGGAACAGGTGGTAGTCACTGGGTGCTGGATCTGGTGGATGTTTAAGCAATTCGAACTTTCATTTGCACATTTTCTCCATTGCAACGACAGAGGAGCATTGTCGTGATGAAACAAGACTTTTAATTATTTTTCTTTTTTTGGAAAATGAAGTCCTTTTCTTTTTACCTCATCACTCAAAAGTTGCAGCAAGCTTGCGTTGTAGCCACCAGTGATACTTTTACCCTTTTCCAAGTAATCAATAAAAGTATTTCACTGTGCATCCTAGAAAACCCTCGCCATAACCTGTTAGCTGACAATTTTACTGGCGCAATACACTGTTTTTCTTGTGATTTACTTTCTAGAGTGTAGTAATGTATCCAAGTTTCATCCATTGTAATAAGCCATCTCAAAAATTTACTGGCGTTTTTTACGAGCTCCACATTCCTAACGAAATAGTTTTCCTTTGCAATCTTTGACCAGGTGTCAACAAACGTGGCACCCATCTTGCACAGACCTTCTGAAAGCCCAAAACATTACTTAAAATATTACCTGCACGATCCTTTGATATGTTTACAATCTCTGATATCTCATACAACATTAATCTGCGGTCTTCCAGTAGTAAACGATGATTTTTTTCAATAATCTCTAGAGTTGCCACCTCTACAGGGCGTCCAGAACAAGGCTCATTACTAGGGCTCGTACATCCCATTTTAAATTTTTCCAACCCACCTTTTAATAATTGAATAAGAAAAGGCAGAGTCTTTCAACGTACTGTGCATTTCCTCCTTGATTTCTTTAGGCGTTAAGCCTTTCAAATGGAAGCATTTAATCCATACTCGTTTTCCTCCATTTCCGTGAAAACTATAAAGTTGTCTTGTTTAAAAAGTTAAAGCTGTTTAAAATTCGAAAACTAAACAAGCTATTTACCTGTAACTATAGACACAGGCTGGTCTAGAGTTTAACTATACGATACTACCGTCAACGTGCCTAGTGACGCCATATCTGCGTGAGGCCCGGAACTTATCAGCCGACACTCTTATAATCGAGTATATTCGTCCACCAATATCTGCCGGATCTAGAGGCAAACACTGCGGAACAACAGGAAACTGCAATTAATACACTAGGATTGGCAACAAAAATAGCCACTAACACGTACGTACGTACCCTTAAAACTGCAACACACGACAATACGTCGTAAAGATGCTGCACCAAACACAAAACCAGTCTGGCGGATAGCAAAATGCTTAACGCGCTTGCAAACTAATTGTTCACCACTCCAAACAAATAACTATAGCCAAAGCTCCCTAGGTCAAGGCTGAAGCATTCGCCATTACCCTTGAAAAAGTTTCTTCAGCAAATCCGGTAATCGGCCAGGAGGACTTGACACGAGAATTTAGAATGAAGCCAAAATTCTAGTGCAAATGCCGACTCACAACCATTGCGCAAAATAAACGTAGGTGAAAAAGGTCGGATTGTCAAAAGTCTGCTTATAAGAAAAGCTCTAGGGCCAGAAAAAATACCAAATGTGGCACTGAAGTACTTGGCAAACAGAGATTTCCCCCTGCTTGGAATAAAGCCAAAATGACTTTGCTTTCTAAGGCCAAAAAAATATGCCATTACCTATCAACTACAGGCCACAATATTGAATACCATTTGTAAGGTACTAGAAAGAATAATTCTAAAGCGCTTAAACACACATTTATACAAACCCAACATAATAATCCCTGAATAATTCGGGGTTTAGAGCGAAATGCTACGAATTGTTCTGAATAACAAAGCAAATCACATAGGGATTCAATTCAAACAAATCAGCACGCGCTACCTCTATGACGACGCTTTCACACCTTGATAGATGATGCAGGTTCAAGCCAAAATTTTAAAAGCCGGAGTTCCACAAGATAACCTAGTGGGGCCTACAGTATTTAAATTATAAATAATGATATGCCGGAAATTGTAAGATGAAACAAAAATATATAGTGACACAGTCAGCTCAGCAGCGTATCTTGCATTTGCGCCTGCAAAATGCAATAATCACACACAAGCTGTGGTTCCCAAAATGGAAAATCAAAGTAAATTTTCAAAGATGTAAGCATTAGCTTTACAAAATGACAACTCCACTGAATGGGAAAACATGCTTTTCAGCGACGTACTTACCAAGCGAAGGAACCACCTCCACCACCGCCACTACTAATGCAGTCAGCTACTTAGGTCTCGTCATGGAACAAGGCCTCACCTAGAGCAAACAAAATGAACCACTAAATAGGCTGTATCCAATTATTAAAATCGAGTGTAAAAAGCCAACTAAAATAACAACCAAAGATGAGTAATCGACGCAAATGGGGCTTAAAGAGAGATAAAAGATTACTAAAACGAAGCACTCATTATAAACGATATTTTTTTAAAAAAAGAAAAAAGCAGAACAGTAATGCGGCCTCCAAAGGTATAAAAACAACTAAACGTGCAGCGTGAAAGTTACATTTGCTAAAAAGTTAAAAACCTATCTACCGCTGTATCATTGTCAGCCAAAACCTCTAACAGACAAGTCGGCAGTTGCAGGGTGTGCAAGAACACGTGACCTACTGCCAAGAACTCTCCACAGAGCGGAGGGATAGATGGAGGTTCCTTCATAAACAGATATATGTGTGTAAAATAACAGTGGCCAGTTCGCAATCGAGACAACATAACTTCTTCACGTCGCGATTTGCGTGAGGAGGTTACCCATTATCCGGGAAGCTCCTTTACCCCCATAAGTTTCTTCCCGTGGAGAGCTAACCACTCGGTATGCCAGAACGGAAAAACCGCTCTCCAGACAACAAATTTAAAATCGTCAGATGTTGCGGACCTAATTGTTACACTGGGTTCGTGGCCACGCTCTTCGCTGCCAAATCCGCAAGTTCATTCACTAGGAACCCATGTTCATTCCACATTAACCCCAGAAACGTATAAAATGTGGAGGGTATTTTGGATACCTTGAACTAATAAAAGATGGTAGTCGTACAGAGCACAAATGTTCTGTAGGGCACTAAGAGAATCACTGAGTAGAAGGCAGTCACTCCAATTTCGATAACAAACATAAAAAAGGGAGCGACATATGGCATACAGCTCTGCACAGTAAATAGATGTGCTGCTAGCTAAACCGAAAGTAGAGGATTCAGTCCCAGATACAAAGCACACCCAACACCGTCATTACACTTACTACCAACGGTATATAGACGAACGTAGCCGCTGTATTTTGAGACAAATTCTAAAAAAAAATAATAACGAAAATCTACACACAGGCGTAGCAGATTTCGCGTAAGCTGCCATCCCGATATCTACATGGGAGCAAGCACGCAACCAAGGAGGGTGTACCCTTTCCCCATTGGGAAACATGCCAGGCAGTTCTATATCGCGTTTTCGTAGCAGCTCTCGGAAGCCTTGGAGTAAGGAAGAATTGGTTAGTAGGACATCCCGCCGACATCGCACACAGGGGTCTGCGAATTCGCCGTAGAGGCTTACGACTGGGCTGGTTGGAAAAGCACCAACGACCACACGAATGCCCTCATAATGGACCGTACCTACTCCTCTCAGGCAGATGGTCGGGTTCAGCAATACACAATACATTCATAGTCTAACTTGGCTCGGATCAGCGCACGATAGAGATGGAGAAGCACTGTACGATCGGCTTTCCAATTTGCCACTTAGTATCCGTAAAATATTCAGAGAACGGTCACACCGCACTTTTAGCTGTGCTATATGTGCTGGCCAGCAGAGTTTCCGATCGAATACTAACCCCAGGAATCTCATCTTATGAGCGAAGGGAAGTAAATCAGGCACAAATCGAACAAAAGGCGCTAATCGCCACCTACGGCGTCAAAAGCTAATGCAGAGAGACTTCTCAGTTAGTAAAATAAAGACGTTTTCCGAGAACCAATCACAAAGATTGTCCAAACACCGCTGGAGACGGCGCTCCAAAAAAGATGTACGCTAAGAAGTACAAAAATGGCAATATCATCTACGAATACGCAGGACGAGATATCTGGGGAGAACACTAAGATATGGAATTAATCGTTATAGCAAATAGCTCAGAACTGATCCCTGTGGCACTCCGGTTCTAGAATAAAAATCTGATGTTTACCATTCACACGACTTTCTCCATATCCCTGCAACAAATAATTCTTAAAAAGCTTATACTTCTATTTACTTTATGCTAATCAGAAAAAAATTAGCAGAAATAGTCTTATTACTCGCTTCCTTGTAAGTAGGGGCGAAATAAGGGACAACCGTAGGTTAAAGTGATAGTCAAAAGCTGGTTGCTATGTCAATGAAGTTCCTTTGTTTATATGGATAGGAGTTGACAAGTTCCTGTATGAGAAAAGTATACGTTTTTCTTAGCAGAAACCAAAAATAAGAAATGTCACAAAAACGACGAACTCCACGAAAAAATGTATATAACATAAATTGTGTGCTTTAAAGTGCTCTACATTTTTTGGGTAGTAAATTTTTGTCCATCTCTTACGGTTTAGCAGTCATTCAAAATTTAGTAAAATTCATCCAGATTAAACTGCTCTTCAGAGACTATTCCCAGAAAATTCGAGATTTACATTTCATTTGTCAGGTAAATATGTTTAATATCCGAAATTTTAATCAAAATCGTTAGAGCCATTTTTGAGAAAATCAAAATTTTCGAAAACAGTTCCATGTAAAGTGTAGTTGGGGTGGGAGGATTTTTCTCAAAATCTTCGTGTCGCATCCCTGGAAGATACTAAACTTAAATACCGAGTTTGGTATTTTACCGACTTTTCCTTTTTGAGTTGACGTGTTCACAGACACACGGACACACGGACACACACACACACACACACACACACACACACATACATACGGACCTTTTTGTGAAAATGCTTTTTTTGGATATTGGGGACCCTAAAACATATATTTCCGGTGAAATCTCGCTATCGAATTTTTGGTGGAGTGCAATACTTTCTCTATACACTATGTACATAGTGCGTATGGAGAAAGTAAAAAGGACAGAGAATATCGAGCCGAACCTCAAGAGCTCCTGAATAAACAGCGGTAGGAGTCCACGTTATATTCCAGCTGAGGAGGGAGCGTAAGATCCCTGCTCGGCAACATGTATCACAAGCCTTCTCCAGGTCAAAAAATATGCCGACTGTTTGACAGTTCTAAAAAAGTCATTCATGATGTCGGTCGACAGCGATACAAGAAGGTCTGTTGCTGACTGACGTTGGCGAAAACCGCACTGGATGTTTGTGGGATTCCAGCCAACACATCAAGCGTCCATTTATAATGCGTTCTAGCTCCTTGCATACGAAACTGGTTAGGGAAATAGCGCGGTAGTTGGACGGAAGATCACGGTGCTTCCCAGGATTAAATATAAGTATAATGGTGAACTCCCGCCACTTTGCGGGAAAAATGACATCAGCCTAGACACGACTTTAAACCTAGAGGAGGAAAGCCTTACCCATTGCAAAGAGATATTGCAGCATTTGGGCGTGGGTGCCATCAGGACCCGGCGCAGAGCTTCGCAAGCATGAAAAAATAAATGTAAATGGCGTGTTACTTATGGACGCTCTTTAATTACTATGGTTCTCAGCGTCGCATTCTAAATTGGGCGTGAAAGACCGCTTAATTTTGCTTAGAGGCCTCTCTATCAGGCTTGAGGTTCTTTTACGTGCCATAAATCTACTACACGGGACCAACGGCTTTACTTGCCCTCCGATTTAAGCCATGCTAAGGATTTTTACATCCGAAAAAATCCATTGTCCTCCGCCGGGTATCAACCCACGACCTTGGGTATATGAAGTTAACATGATAATCATTACACCATGGAGGGCGACTCGCAAACATGAAAATGCCTGGTCTAACTCAGCCTTGGTGAATAGTCGATTGTAATTCTCAAACTAAAAGAGACCGAAGCTAAAAGAGAACCCTTGTGATTCCACCTGAGCCTTAACGGCAAGAAACACAGGGAAATAATGGTCCGCGCTAGACACCTGAGCAAAAGCACTGCCTAAAGCGTTCGTCACGGTAAATGTATCAACTCCATTAGGTGTTTGGGACCGGCGATTGGTAAATGTGCCGATTTAACGGCCACGCGCCTACTTATCCCATACGACATAGAAAAGTGTACGTCCCTTAAAGGAGCTCACAAACTCGCTCCATAATTGCTTTTTACTGTCCTGAATAAAGTGTCTGGATTTAGCGCGCAACTTCTTATAGTGTATTGGGTTAGCTGGAAAATCGGAAGAGCACGTCTGCGGGCACGCATAGCATCCTGATATTCATTTGTCTATCAGAGAACCGGAAATCGTCGAGGTGGACTTTGGGATAGGCAACTGAGCAGCAGAGAATATGGTTGCTGCCAGATGTTCAACTAAGGAATACACAGTAGTGCTCGCTGCAGTTAAAAACAGCCAAACGGGAAAAAAGTTCCAGTTTGGTTTATCTAGGTGCCAGCAAGGCAAGTGGGGAACGTACAACCGGTGATAAGAGAATAATAAGCATGGGAAAGTGGTCACTAGAATGTTAGTCAGGGATAACATTCCAGTAAAAGGAAACTGCCAAGTGCGGAGAACATACAGTTATGTCTGACGCCTTTCACTGTGTGAAAAACTGTGAAAGGCGTCAGATAGAAATGTAGCCACTCCAGTGTTCAAGAGAGATGGGTGATAACTGTTCAAGAAATCGGCAATAAGATGAAGTATCGCACAAGCCAGAGGGGATCCCACAATGGATGGTGGGCATTCACGTCACCGACCAGTAGAAATGGTGTAGGCAGCTCAGAAAGTAGGTCTTCTAAATCTGTGCGCGAGGGGTCAAAGGAGGGCGGAGGATATGCACTACAAACGGTGAATTTGGTAGAGGGCAACGTGATACGTATAGAGACCTACCTGATATCCGATTGTAACGACACTGCTTCAGCATAAAGGCCATATCTGACAAGCATTATAGCGCCCCCAAGAGCAGGCACATCCTCATCACACCGTACAGCGGAGTAGTGCCAGAATGTAACGTATTCGTGTGGTCGGAGCTTAGTATCTTGTAATCAAACAACCAGAGGCTGAAGATAGTGCAGCAACAGTTCAAGCTCTGGTCAATGTGGGCGAAGACCGCGTATGTTCCACTGTAGGATAGCCATGGTTGATAGAAAGATTTAAATCGAAAGACGTTTCTGCATATTCGGCAGGGACAATTTGTTCTTTTTAGACGTAGGACTGACATTGTTTTCAGGAGCAAGATTCTGCCGCTTTCGCACTGTCGTCTGAAACTGGGGGCAGAATTCTCCTGGACCATTTCCTCCACGGGGAGGACCTCTTTAAAATAGAAAATCTCGTTTCAGGAATCTGGAACCCATTATAGCTGCTGATCGATACAGATGTTCGTCGCCGAATAGTACTCCCCCCTGTAGATTCCTCTGAAGACGATCGACATGCTGATTGGCGTGGACTATTTCTTCTTTTAGTTCTTTTGGTATAGGATTGAACACTCTCTTTCAGGAAGTCCATCCTAGCATAGCTTGTCTTAAATGTTTTTGTAGGAGCAGAATACACAACGGATGAGCAGGTCTTGATGCCCGAGGTCGAAGGTTTGGAAGATACTTTATCTGGACTCCGTTGAACAGTGGCAGTGCTAGCAGATGATATTGCCGATGTAGGCTTAGAAGTGGAGGACTTTGAGTTTTGCCTGGCGGTGAGAACCATATCAGAAATTGCCGCCCCGTTGATATTGTAAGTTTGAGTAGTCCGTACCGACATAGCTGTAACGGAACTGTTGGTACCGAAGCATGGGACGGAGGATTGACGAAGATGCATGAGCTTACGGGCTTCTCCCGCACCCGTGTCTCCTGGGTCACTCTCTCCTGCGTAAAACGAGGCAATCTCGGCAACTGGCTCCACTGCGATTCACACAAGATGAAGTGGCAGATCAAGTTCCATCGTGCGATGCCTCTCCACATAGACCTCAGGTAGGATGAACAGTACAAATCTCACTGGTGTGCCCAAAACTCTGACACTTGTAACATCTGAATGAGTTGGGAATATAGGGCCCAACCTCGATAGCTTTAAACCCTGCCTTAATCCTTTGAGGGAGATCCGGTCAAAGTTAAGGAACAGGGTACGGGTAGGCCCAAATTCACCATTAACCTTCCACTGAGCCCTATAAACAGATGTTACGCGCTCGTCTGCCAGATAACCTTGAAGCTCCTCATCGGACAAACCATCCAATGCACGGCCGGTGATAATGCCACGCGAGGAGTTCAAGGTCGTGTGCTGCTCGACTTTAATCGGGTAACTGCCTAACATTTTGGCATTGAGTAATTTTCCTGCCTGGGACACCATAAATGTTTCTACCTGGAGGGTGCCGTTGAGTATTTTAATACAGGAGGGTACCGGACCAGCAATTTTGTCAATACCCTTTTGTACAGCAAAAGGGCTAATGGAAATAAATGTCCTACCTTTCTCTGTCCTTGTTATTACTATGTAGCGAGGACCACTACACTCCACTACTTCTTTTCCACTAACTATTTTAGTTTTAGGTTTTTGGTTTGCCTTAAAAATGGCATTAAATTTCATCCCCCAGTGTTCCTCACCCACCATGGAGCCCAACAAAGGCTGAGCCTACTGGGGTGACGGGGTTACACAAGGAATACAGCAGGCTTGTCGTCCCATTCACACTAGTGTTCGGTATAATACCTAGTCCGGCCTATTGTCTAGAGGTAGGTTATTCCTTAGTCTCCCGTTTAGGTGAAGCAGAAACCAAAGCGCTGTATTAGGCTGCGCATCCTCCCCAGTTACTGAAGATCAGAAATCCAGTCTCAGTTACGCATCCCTCAACCAACCAGGATATACCTTTCCAACGACACGGGTCTCCACGCAAGGTCTACACGTGGGTGGGCATTTGGACATAATAACTCCCTCACCACTTAGAAGTTGCCCACACGAGGTAGTCAGGGCTGGCTCGGGAACTCCAGGGTGCACCAAACTCGTACCTACCGTAGTAGGCTTCTGGAGGGGTGATAAGTGATAAGAATAATTACAATTAAATTGAGAGACATTGAGTTAAAGCATTTAGATATAAGTATAAAAAAGCTACACAAGAACATCGTCTTTAAACAACGAAATCCAACAGAAACACTTATACACAGCATTAAATAGCATGATTAACTGCAGAGTTTACGTTGGTACAGAGCAACATACTGCTTGTGTACATAAATGTATGCGTTTAGATTATTATTTAATATACACACACGCACGCAGCGCTAAACACTTTAAACATTGAGGATTGTATGTTTCACTTTCATAGTTGATAACCAAAGAGTAAAATGTTTTGTAATGCACATTGTACAGTGTTGCATGGAGTCCTGGAAATATCCACACTTTGTACAAGTGAGCACAAGTAATGTCGGAATTTAGAGATCTGCATTTGTATACAAATATGTGCAAATGTTTGTACGGGCTGGGAAGTTCTAAAATATGACAGTGTTTTGAGATAAACAGCATAAAAAAGCAATCATGAATTGCGGCAGTTCTTTTTGTCCTTGATTGGACGTTGCAGGCAGAAAAGAATTATAGTTTGTATATGTCAGACCCTGCATTGGAATCTATAGCCATGAAAAAAGTCATTACAGCGAACTATAAGAATGAAGAAATGATGTTAATAATAATAATAATAATAATAGTTAAACAATAATAATAACATTAATCATCATAGAGCAAAACTGTTTGTTATATAATCATAAAAGCAGGAAAGAAAGAAAAATACACTGCACAAACCTTACAAACAGTAGCACTGAGAATGTACTCGCGCTACACACACACACACACACACACACACACACACACACACACACACACACACGAGCTGAATTGCGGTCTCTTTCTGCAGCAGTGTGGATTTCGGTGGTGAAATGTTGGAAAATTGTGGGTTGAGGAGAAGAGAGATTGAGGATTGGTGGGGAAAATACTGTTGTGGGGTGATAGGAGTGAATGTGGAAGCTTCGGGCGGACATACAGACTAGGGTGCTGCATTGGCGGAGTAGGAGCAATTTAAAGGACAGGCATGGTAGGAAGCTGAATGCTGAGTGAAAAGTTGAACTGGAATATCTCTGAGTGATACAGGTGATAGGTTAGGAAATAACGAAGGGTGAGTGATGGAGGAGGAAGGAAATGGCGTGGAGGTGGGACGAGTTGGTGTGAGGTGAGCATCACTTGAAGAAGAAGAAGAAGAAGAAGAAGTGTTTTGGGACTCGAGGTGAAATCGTATGTAATGATGAGGGGGTGAGATGGAATGGACGAGTATGGTGGACAAGTAGGAGGGGAAAGCAGGCGAATAGGATGCAGAGGGTGGTGGAGATGGCGGTATGGAGGAGGGTGAAGCAGGCAATTTGGATGCAGAGAGTGGCGAAGGTTTTACAGCTGCAGCAGCTGAGTAGACGCTGCTGTCAGTGTTCACGGTACAAGGTCCTGCATTCAAGGTCCTTTGGGTGCTATTTGTTGAAAAAGGCGTATAAATTGGGGTGGGTTTATGTGACATTGTGTTTAGGTTCCTTGCTTTTGTTAATATTGGGCAGTGTTAGAGAAGTTAAGTAGGAGAAGTGTATCCAGGTCCGCCAGCTGTTATTATTTTGTAATAGGTCAAGGTGGGTGAAGCTGGTGGGCTCGCCTTTACAGAAATGTGTCATACAAGGGAAGAAATTTGAGTAACGTAGTCTGCCTTTTAATTATAGCCCTCCATTCAGGTTAAAGCTTCTTTAGCAGGCTGGGAGCTTTTGTGGGTTCAGAAATGTATTAGTTTGGCAGTCATGCATTCAAATAGTTGCGGAGATTGATATTGTTCACTTAGGCTTTTGGAATTACACGGAAGTTTCCATACTTGTCTCCATTTCAATTCGGCCATTTAGATTAAACCTTCTTTATCGGTTTGGATCCCTTTGTGGATTATTATATTCAGAAATTTATAAGGTTGGCAATCATTCGTTGAAATAGTTTTGGGATTACTATCCGTTGAGATTATTCACTTAGATTTTTGGAGATACTGGCTAACCTACCATACTTATCTCCCTTTTAATCATGGTCGTCCATTCAGGTTAAAGCTTCTTTAGCAGGCTGGGAGCTTTTGTGGGTTCAGAGATTTATTAGTGTGGCAATCATTTATTGAAATAGTTGTGGAAGTACTATTCATTGAGATTATTCATTTAGACTTTTGAAGTCACTGCAGAGACTACCAAGCTTGGCTCCAGTTCAATCATAGTCGGTCATTTAGGTTAAACCTTCTTTAGCAGGCGGGTGTCTTGTGGGCTATTACATTTAGAAGTTTATTGCTTCTGCCAACATTCATTCAAATAATTGTGGGATTACTATTCGTTCGTTAGTTTTTGACGAAATTACTGGGAAATATAAGTTAGATTGTTAGCATTTTAGCTAACTTGAATTCCTCTGCTTTAAGCTGTCACATTACTCTTATTAGCACTACTTCTTAAATATTTTAATGCCATTAACCAGTTGTTTGTTTGTTTGTTTGTTTTTTTTTTTTTCCCTTTCTATTCAGTGTTATTTGGGAGTTTTGACTGGGGAAACTTTGTACTTTGGACCTTTATTTTAGAATAGTTCTTAGTACGAGATTGATTTTTGTGAAATAGTGAAAGGGACTCATACTTTTCCCGTTGTCTGTTCCATATTTTACTTTGTATTACGAGGGGCGATCATCATAAAATTTGTAGATTTTGAGATTATTGTACATCTTGCTTCCCCTTCACCATCACCTTGAATGTGTTTATTGATTGTGCTAAACTCTTTTTGTTTGGATACTTGAAGATTGTTAAATATTCTCATAAAATATATTTATTGTTGTCTTAAATTAATTTTGGAAAAAATGTCCTTCGAACAATCATTCTAACCAATTGTAATCATTGACCAATTGCTAAAGCATTTAATTATTAGAGACCTGCCTGTTAGTGATTTGCAAGTTTTATTCCCTTGTTAAATCCCAGTTTAACTCTTTGTAGAGAGATATGCGCTTCACCGTAAAGAATAAACTATCCCATACCGTTGAGTAGGTGTCTTGGAGAATATACACTTTAAAAGACCCAGCGAAAAAGCGCACTTTGCAGGTTGAGAAGTGTTTGTGTGGATTAGACGTTGGGGTAATAAACATTTCATAGCGGGATGAAGACGGGAGATGGAACAAGTAAAAACTTAATTTTATACTCTGGGTTCGACATTATAAGTCACAAACAGATAACCGTGAAAAAGTTTTGTCCTAGTTATACACAAACAGAAATTACCGTGAACCAGATGCTCAGAGAGCTATGTCTGTTGTTACTGTTTAAGGATATTCTAAATTTTGTTAAAGAAGAGTTACTGCAGAAGAACCCGTTATTTGGGTCTATCCATATCGGACGATAAGCAAACGTCCAAAACCTTTAATATGAGCGTACGACGCATTAAAAAAGTTAACGCCGAGGTGGTTGTACAATGCATAGAAGAGCACAGTTCTTGCTAGGAGGACCGTATAGAGTCTCGTTTGTGTGGACGAAGAAGGTATCGGGTTCATGCTATAAACGGTGCAATGATTGTAAGGGTAATAAGGGCATTATAGAAATCCATAACAAAGACCACCTTGCTTTCCTAGAGTCATTGCCATAGGTAAAATGAGGGTGGATGGTGATTATGATTATACAAAGATGACGCGCTCCGATTATCTGTAGAAACAGATGGCCGTGGTACTGTGCGATAGCACAGGGAAAGAGAACGACAATTGTACTATAGATGACGTCACACACTTGATACGGTATTAAAGGGCTCATATGAGAAAGCACGTGCTTTACGCGTCACAAAAACAAAGCGATAAACACATTGACGTGATGTTTTACGAAGGGCACTTTAATACACCGTGGACCTTCACAAATGTTAGTGGTATTGCCGGTAGTGGCGTCATCCCTCAGCACACAAAAAAGGAACTTCATCGCTGTGATTACAACTGCACTAAATGTCGCCAGCAGTGCGATATGTGTACATAGAGTGCAGTGCGTGCCGCTGAGACTTCAAGGGTTCGATATGTTTCGCTGACCATGCCAAAAAGGCGCGTTTTACGCGAAGGCCCTTTCGGTATGCAATTGGGGTTGGGAGGTTTAGCGTGTCAGTATGCGATTAAGAGTAGGTGTCTTGGAATAAGCTTGTTAATTTCAGGTACAGGAAAACCATTCATAAGGGCGGAGAAAAGTACTGCAGTCATTGCAAGACTCACGTGAACCATTTCACGACCATTGTGAAAAACCTGATGTGATGCGGACGAGATGTCCAACAGGTGCTCGAGAAAGGTGCTGTGGTGCCACCCGCCGGAGTATTCGTCGAGACTCGAAGTCTTGGCCTTGGAGTGCGAGACCCACGCAGGCGTTCCCAAACTCGCTTGGGTGGACGATAACGACTCGTCATCCTGGAAAATCTAATGCTGGAGAGGCCAGTTTGAACTGTTGAATTCTTTCACAAGAGACTTGCATCACAAGAGCTTGGACATCGTGTACATTCAGCAAATCGTGTTCCCGCAGGGGCAGAAGTATCGTAGCATCTCTTTCAATGCAAAGTATATTGTGTTCTTCAAATACAATAGCAATAAGATACAGATCAAAAGAGTCTGCCAGCGTATTGAACCTAGAAACTCTAAATTTCTCTTTGAGACCATCGGAGAGGCCACCGAACAACCGCTATGTTATATGGTTCTCGATACAGGTATCGAACCGACGTGTTGCCGGAAGAAGCGCTCTCGTATTTTGTACCCAAAGCAGACTGCTGAACTGCCTTTTTTTTTTTTTTTTTTTTTTCTGCAGTTTAAGCGTACCGCGAACTATGGCGAGCTGCGAGTTTATTTCACATGGACACCTCCGTCCAACCCTTCGCTAACACATTTGACTTTTTTTCACGGTTTTCTCCGATGGCTTTTTATCTCGAAGGACATTGTACACCACCGGAGCCATTGATTTTAAATAACTCTCCAAGTGGACCTGGTGGTGATTGCCGAGCAAACATGGCTAGAAGCAGATTAACCATTGCCAATATTAGCAAGCACCAACGCCAATTTGTCCGCTTTGGTCGAGGCAAACGCCCCTCAACTCAAAAAGCTGTTAAAAATGCCAAAGTAGCTCTAATAAAGCTCATTTGTGAATATATGCTCAATGTGTGCAGCGATCACGTGCAACTACCGAAAAAGTGTTTGGTTCGCTTAAAAAGGCATAAAACGTCTTGGAGGAAGATAGTTGAGCCCTGTTGAAGAAGAAGGAAATATTGGTTCAATAAAGGGAGGGTTTATCCCAGCATTACGGCTTCCCATATTAGGCACTCTGGGTAGCGCAACTACATCGAAGCTCTTAGGACGAAATACTCAAGACCGATCGCCGTTGCACAGCGGCCTGAAACCGTAGTCAGCTTCACGTCATCAACAAAACCATTTAGAGACTTACCAAGAAATCGAGAACGTGCAGCGTTCCAAACTCTCAGCCAACGAAAAGTGGCGTCTCCTAAAGCACAGATTGGGCCACTATCTCGATCTCGTGACACAAGTCAGATGTCCCTACCATAACGACAACGAAGACGTCCACGATGATCACGAAGACGTCCTGCCGGTGAAAAAGAAGGTGAACTCAGAACCAAATAGATCAGCCTGCTTTCGCTTCGTGAAAACAGAGGGTGAACCTTCTCTCGCACATTAAAAAAAAAAAAAAAAAAAAAAAGCCTCCGCTAGGTACCATTTTCTCAGACGGATCTGGCGACCTCTTTACAAGTGAAAGCTGAAATAATGCAAGGCGCTACTAACCAAAAGCGGAACACTACGTCGGTTTGGGCACGGTGAAGCCCTTCGCAATGCCACGGATAAGTCGAAGGTGAATATCGAGTCCTTCCTTCAGAACAGGACAGTTACACCTTACACCAACCGGCGAGAAAGCAGTTTTCTACCAGATTTTATTACCTTGAGCGATATTTCGGAAACCGCTCTGAACATCATAAACAGCGTAAGGGAATATAAGAAACCGTACGTCTAAATTATAAACGTACAGAAGAAAGGTGAATAATAAGCTGTGAAATGTCAGGATTAATGATCTTTGCAGTCTCGTCGGCGTCTTTGAAAAATATGCCTCGACTATCGCACTAAAATGGAAGCAGGATTCCAAGGTTGTGCAAGCGTTTCCCGCTAAATTTACTCAACTCATTTCTAGTGTTCTACAAACGGACAGTGGCACAGAGTTTACGAACACAACTTTTCGCGACTTTCTAAACAATCAAAACGTGCAGCACTACACAACCAAAAATAATGTGAACGCCAGTGTAGTGGAAAGCTTTAACTGCTCTTGAAAACCATGTGGAAATATTTTACGCACAAAAACCGTTACACATTTGTGAAGGTGCTTCCGGCTTTGCTCGAGTCGTACAATAGCTCGCATCATAGGTCCACAAAAATGACACTGAAGGACGTGGGCAAATCTAACATCAATCACTATCTCTAACCAATAGGCCACTCCCCCAAGCAGGAAAGACCAGGTATTCCGTAGGCGATTGGGTGGGCATTTCCAAAGAATAAATTAAACTCATAAAGGCTACGAACAGAATTGGACAAACGAAGTCTTTCAGACAGCCCATGTGATGCGCGGCCATGTGTTGTATAATTTGAAGTATCTGAATGGTGAAGCCATAGATAGTATATTTCACCGAAAAGCCATAGAAGTTTTCGTTTCCCAAGGCTTTCAAGATTAAACCATTCACTCCACCAGAAGCCTAAGTTGAAACCGAAATTAAACCCTATTTTGCGGGGCAGCAATAACCCACCCAGGGTACGTCTCGTCCCTTGAAACCCTCTTCTTTTTCTTCTTTGTTGGCTGCCACAAAAATAAAAAACGACTGTACGGCATTTTCGGGTCCAGAGGGCAAGGGTTCGCAGCCTCACAAAGAGGAGTCAGCAGGGGAGGAGGAGGTGGAGAAAAAGGAGATTGGGCAGGGTGCAACTTCGAACCCAATAAACGAGGATTCAAACCCGGAGAGCCTACCGGCACCACTACACTGCATCCACAGTTTGCTCTTAACGCCCTCTATGCTGAGCATCCTCGCCTTCGAACCTTACACTAACATCATCCTTCAGAAGGGACCTAAACACCTGTAGTTCCGTATATGAAGTTTGCTGACGAAGTTTTAATCGAGCAAGTTGTGGGTGACACCCTTGTGTGGGTCATAGAGAGTGTGATAGTGGAATGCGAAAAGAAACAATTAAGGCGATCTCTTGCCATTCGCCGACGGATTTTCCTCTACCATTGTTCTCAGTTTTCGCTCAAAATAATCATAATGCACGTGCACACTGTGACACAGTACTACCTTGATCAGGCGGGTGGTCGATTACATTCTCTACAGCGGCAAGCACTACCAAAGAGGTAGTGAACTGTTTTCTGCCCTTGGAGGACTCTTTCAAACGGTGCTGGCGTTCTTAAGGAGTGGGGCTAAAGTGTTTGGAAAGGAGGCACTAAAATGGGGTACCCACGTGCTCTCCGATGTAGTCAGAGGGAAAACAGCGCTGAAGGAAGCGTTTAAACACAGACTCAAGGAGGCAGGGTCCAATTTAAAGCCCAAGAACATCGAAAAGATCGATGCTATGCTTGGATCGGGCACCAGACGACTCAAGAGAATAAAACACACTAAACCCAAAAAGAGGAGGCAGTCGAAGCTTAAACGCGGTAGGCGCAACGTGAAAGACATTTTCACGTAAGGCAGACGCAGCCCTAAATATGAGTTCCGAACTCGACTTCTTTAAACATGTCCCGTGTCAGATGAACATGCCTGTTCTTTTACCTAAACCCTGAAAACACGCTAATGCAAAATGTCCCTATCAGCTTTCATTGTTCCGGAAATGAGGACGATAACCTAGACTTGACTTACGTCGTACTCGAACTCTTGGTCCGTGTTATCGATGACAACGGCTAGGCTCTAACGGATGACATTAACGACACTTTGGTCAACAATTTCTTAAGTTCCCTGTTTCAACGTCAAAAACTACATCGTCTCCATGTCGCAGGCTGGTTATCCCTATAGAACCTACCTGCAAACACGTTTCAAATACTCTGAAGAACGTCAAACTAGAATCATCTCTCTGTAGACAGAACATTTTTATCACCAATGCGGGTTTCCAGTGGTGTCACGGGTTTACCAGAGGTGGGAACGTCGATCAACCCATCGGCCCTCTGTCCAATGTTCTGTTTAGATAGGCAAATCTGCTTTTAAACGACGTCAGCATGACCGTTAAGCTCACTCCTACCTCCCCCCAATTGTATGTTTTCTGGCGCAGACGACTTTAAGGGTTAAATCGATATCGTTTTGGCCACCTGCGCTTAAAATCGGTACGGCCCTCGCTAAAATTAAGCTCGCGCATCAGGCCGTGCTCTCAAAGAGCAACGCCAAATACCATCTCAAGGATGCCAGCTTTCACGCCCTCAACATCCCCAATGAGTGGAGAGCAATGACGTTTGGCGACGTCTTCATCGGGCAAATTTCTAAAAGAGTGGTTGTGCTCTTAGTCACCAACACCGGTCATTATAATGCAAATTCGTACACTTTGCGTAATTTTAAAATAAACTTATTTCAGTTTTAAGTGAATGGACAACCGGTTCCCTTTCAGCCTCTTCAACCTGATTTTGCAAAGGGACACTATTTGCATGCCTTCAAACCCTGCAAGAAGGTCTACGTATTCATTTTAAAGACGAGGGTCACTTAATCTCTAGAGAAAGCTACTGGCCAGGTAATACGATCTCACTGCAGACATCAGTGCCAACAAGTGTAACATCTAGGCCAGCGCCACGGCACCGTGTCTATAAGCATCGGTTTTGCCGATACTTTGACAGAACCCGTTATTCTTCTGGTGCTGGCGGAAATACTTGGCACTGTTAAAATGTTCGCCAATAGATCAATTTTGGTATCATAAAACTTTCCAAATCCAACGATTTCTATCCACATACCCCTCTAGGCGCTCCTACTTTTTAGGCGTCTACCCCTGCGATAGACTACGCGCACTTCCGGCATTCAAACGCTTCCCTTGGCACTAGTGATCAATACGGACCCCAGCACCAAATATGAGCAACACTGGGTTTGCATAGTTGTGGACAGAAACTTGCAGGGGGAATGTTTTGACAGCTACGACATAGGCTCTTTTTCTCATTTTCTTCGGTTCTCAAATTCAGTGTGCGGGACGAGTTGATCAACCAACGCAAGAAGGCTGCAAGGTTTAACAGCCCTACTTAAGATCAGTACGTCATTGACTACCTCACCCACCGCTGCTCCGGCCTGCCTAAGCTTATGTTCTTTACCAAACTTCACATCAGCAATTACGATCATAACGATGACGTCTTTCACAAAAACGTATGCCATGCAAAATCCTCTTACACTCAGGAAATATGACCGTTCAAGGTTAGTCGTACATTACAGCTAACCTAACCTTCTCACTCTGTCTTGTATGTGATTTCAGATCATGCACCCGTTCATCTAATACCACTGTGAAGTCACCACTCGTCTCATTGACAGTGCGCCTTACAGAGGCACACTTGCCGTACAGGTCAGTCCACACCTAAATTAGCTTGCGTCGTCTACTTTGTTGCTGTTTACCCGTGCCCTCACATGCTCTTTTTCTTTTCTATCCCTATTACAGTGCAGCCGGATCCCAGACCACTAGGGTCGTAAAACCCAGAGCTAAAAGGAAGCTTCGTATCTCCGATGACGATCACACACAGCAGTCCAACAGTCCTTCTCCACCAGAACTCATCCAGCGCAACATAGCTTTGTTCCCTCTGTCGAACATCTACTTCCTCAACCCGCTACAGAGCAAGATCGTGATTGTGGGATTTTCGCCCATGTCACATCACCAGCTAGAATTCACCATTGCGTAATTCGGGAAACGCCATGCAGTTGTCCTTGGTTCCGCATAATGGCAGAAGCTCGCCAAAGCCGTGCCCATCATTCAGAACCGCATACATTGACCGGATGGGCTTCTGCAAGAATATCAGTTCTCCAACAGCGTCACCATTGTGTTTAGAACGTGTTCAGGAACTCAAAAATTGCGGTCAAAACCAGCTAGGCGTTCGATAGCCTGCAACGCATCGTTATCGACATCATGTTTCATAAGAAAAAAGAAGTGATGGACGTACAAAACCAAATCATGGCATACTACAAGTATTTGAATCACAACCACAGCTCCAGCGTTTGCTTGCTTAATTTAAATTTCTCGAATTCGCTACAAACATAATACGCGCTAATTTTAGAACAATCCTTGAGGTGCAATTTTACCTTAACGCCAATTTCGCGTTGTGCATATCAAAAAATAGTCTCTAGTGTGCATGAATTTCTACCCGTGTTCCATTCCCATTTCGCTCAGTCATTTCTCGCCGTTCGGTGCCACATCGACGATTTTCTCCAGCATGTGATAGATCTCCGTGTACTGCGAAGGCACAAAGGTATTTAAAGACCACAAAATGGACGGACAATCTCACAAAAGTGCTCCTTAAGCACGTCAATTCATCGACAGCATCTACACTGGTAAATCCACATCCGCCAAAGTTCACGTCTGCGAAAACAAGATTCATTTTGTGTTATCCAACATGAGTTTCGACGATATCTATTTGAAAGCAGACTCCTGGCATTCCAGGGATAAGGTCTCAAGAGTGAAGAAGCAGAAGCAAACGACGCACCAGATCAATGGTTCCAATTTGTTCTCCGCTGCTAAAATTCAGCATAAGTTAAACGAAGACCACCAGTTCTAAAGGAGAGGCTTAATCGCGTATGTGGGCCTTGTTTTATTCTGTATCTTGTCCTATCACATACACGGCGTTTGGATCTTCAGCGGCGATGAAAGCCGACTTCTCGTCCAAGAGGAAGATGAAGACAACGCTATCAAGAATTTTATAACCCAACGCACCAGTGATATTCCTACGGACGTTGTGCTTCCTGCGTGTGATTTCTCGCTAAGCAATTGGCACTTCCGGCGGTTGTGATAAACTGCTGTCTCCCAAAAACTCTTTTTCCACCGGTGTTTTCCACCGGTGTTTTCGGACATTCCAGCGGGAATGTCCGAACCGACGTGTAAGAACTTTAACCAACCGTGCAGCGGCAATCTTACTTACCGGCTCACTTTTCTGTACACGTGCCGGCCATCTGGGACCTCGCTCATATCAGCAAGCAAATCCAAGAATTCCTTCGCAACTACACCGCGAAAAACAGTGCATGACTTGCGTTTGCTTCTGTACTACTAAAATTTCTCGAAAACAGATGTTGAATCCAGGTGTTACTGCCCAGGTAACGCCAAGTGCTGGTACACAGCGGTAATGCCTTCCTTAGTCGTTATCTCCCATACGACGTCGACGTTGTATGTTACCAGCTTCCGATAAACCAACAGAAAGTTTGCGCATCTTTGTGCAGTTGTAAGTAACAAACAGTATAACCTCCCAACCGTATCCATTCATTTCGTCGGTTCTCCTCTGTTGATTTAACACTTGCACTTGTTCTCATACAGCTTCAACACACTCTGCGTGTCTTTGCATCAACAAAACGTTCCATACCGTGTCATCAGTGTGAAACCCCTCGGTACATGGAAAAAAACTTGTCGCCAAACTCGACAACGAGATTGAAGTATTTCTACCGACTATATTCGGAAAACCAACTCCTGAACACATCATAAAACTCTGCTACACTTGTTTGTCCATCATATAACAAAAGCGAAGAAAAACTTCGCAGCAGCTTCAAGCGACACGTGGTCAAATTCATTACCTACAACCCGAAATTATGTCGGACTCTACCTATCCCGTTCACGTAGTTAACAACCTCAACCCACAACTCTTATACAATGCAGAATGTTATATCCGTGTCCTCTGCTTCTGAACTTTCTTTTCCACCAGCAACAAGATCATCATCGTCTCACACAACATCCAAAATGCTAACGCCATCCATGTGAAATGTGTACCTACCAAGGACCGCCATAAAAAGCAACAGGAAGTTTCACCCTGCTCCACATACCTCAGCAAAACTCCTGCTGTATGTCACAGAGCCACTTTCACTGAGTGTTTCTCAACCACTATATCAATGATTCTACCATCCACATTTACATACCAACCTTCACCGAGTTCGTCAAAGAAAGTTTTTCTCGCCTGCTACTCACCTGTGTCACCACGATCTGCAACGATAGCAGCAGCAGCAGCAATGACCAAGACGCAAAGTGCACTTCATATTTTTAAAATCATCCTAGTGCAAGCAAATGTGTTTTAAAATTAATGTCAAACATGTACTCTTAGTGCTTAAATCTAAACAAAAAAATTACAGGTGTTCTTTCTTAGTATATCTTATCTCACAGTATTAATGTCATTTATGTATTTTTAAACTAAATCCAATATAGTGATAACCTCATTTGCTATTCCAAAATATAATAACAAATAAAGAAAAAGAAGTACCGGATCAGCCAATTGCATTAAGTAAAGTTCTTTGCTTTATCGGTTCCTTTCAAACATACCACCAACAGCACTGTTAATCCACCTTAATCGGGTGGCTTAACAACGATAGTAGCGCCCCCTTACGGCCGAATTAGCTTTAATCCAATTGGCTAATTTGGGACTATAACTACTGTGCTGGACGATCAGAACACAGGAGAGAGCAGTGAGATAATGCCGTCCACGCGTTTGACCTCTCACTCGCGCCGAGGCAAGCGGCTATAAGAGATGTAAAGTCAGATGTTGGAGACCGCTGTAAACAATGCCTAAGTGCTCCACAAATGTAACCACAAGCTGGAATGCGATTTCCGTTGATTCTCAAGTGTTCTGATTAGAGAAATTTCAAGAAAACTTGTGACATAATTTTCCCGTTATAAAACCCGGGAGGATTAAGTTTGTGTGCTGTGTTGTGATTTGAACTGAGTCGTGAGTGGCTGCAGTGTTGTCACGCAATGGGGCACGAGCCTTGGACGGAGTGCAGCCGTAAACGTTTTTACGTGGAGTGAACTTAATTGTTTATTTGTAACCAGTTTTAGTCAATAAAGAATGTTGCTACAATCTGTTACAATGTATATACAGTACAGTACCTCTGAGGTAAAAGGTCCATTGTCACATTTACATCATTTTACAATAGCAAAGGAAATGTAATTATTTTCTTTAAAATATCCCATAGTTCACGCATAAATTTGTTTATTTGCACTATAATGGTAACTCAATATTGAAATTGGTTACTATTACTGTATTTTTGATACATCTAAGTTACTCATAGCAATATCAATTTTGATAGAATTCAATCCTTATACCACTAGCCCAATTGGCAAATAACTTATATAAGTCTATGTTTTAACGGACTTCCAATCTTGTACGCTAACCAATACAGATGGAAGCGGTTTATAAATAAGTCACAAACTTTAATTTTGAAGTCTAAAACAATGAATAAGCGTACAATAAAATGTAAATGAAATTAGACAATACTCAATACAACAAAATATTAGTGCAACTGAGAAGGTTCATTAATTCAGACAATGAGGCATGAAAAAAAAATTCATAAATATCTTTTTATGAAATTGATATATTAGTTTATGTAATTTTCCTTAACACTTATGATGTAAATTGTATCTGGTTCAATGAGCACATTTCGAAAATATCTGTAAATATGTTCATGTTCTCCACGTTCCATATGGAAAATGTTGTCATAGATGGCGTGGCAATTCAATGATAAACACTGCTTTAATGCAATCAAATCCTCATAGACGTTCATACTGGATCTTAATTGCAGAACATCAGCAGGAAAAATACATTCTTCTCTGAGAATCCCTCTCTAGGTAACAGTTTTGAATTCGCCATCACAAAAGTGTTCCTTACTTGAAGCCAAACAGAATAAGTCAAAGAGGATAATTCACCATTACGGATTTCTTTCTATTAATAAGAAAACTATGTCTTTCTTCTTCCAAATTTCCAAAATTTTTGAAATCAGAAATCTCCAGGTCGCAAACTTCAAGCGGATTCTTTTGCTTACATGTGTGAATGAACTGAATCCATGTGGAGAGCCAATCTGAAACTGTGGGAGGTTTTTCCTCTTGTTTTCAATACTGGAATGAACTACATGAACTTCCATCTGTGTGTGTCCTCTTAATAGCTACTTATGGTTCATTGTTTCAATAGAAGAAGCAGAAGCCAACCATATATAAAAGATGACCACGCCTTATTTCTGTTTTGACCAGGGCAATTGTTAGGAAATAGGCAATCCACTCACACTCTCTGCATTACATAAGCCCATTTATTTATGTAGCAAGCAAGTTCATTACCACCTCTTCCTCTTTTTGTTTCATCCCACAAAGATCAGCTAGTTTTATTTTCTGTGATATCAGAAGTTGTATAGTTCAATGTCCATAGTTTGCGTAAGTAGAAACTTTCAGATTTTGCGAGTAGTGGGGTGGGTAGACACTTTTGCAGTTCTAGTGTTACAGCCTTCTTTCCAATTCTTTATTTGTCCAATTTTTTATATTACAACTCAGTTGTGCTTCAGTCTTATGAAAATTTAACAGTGATATTACTTCTTCCTTTTCTGGACCCAATGCTCCTGCCTGAATAACTCTTAGATTATCGCATATATTACAAGTGCCGTTGCTTGGCTCTTTGAAGAGATTTTTAAACTGTACACTAAAAGCTATGTGACACATAAATTATGATACTCTTTCATTCTTATGTATGGATTTATTTTCACAATCCTCTTTAAGTTAACTATATTTAGTGGTCAGATTGAAATGACTGCCCAGACATTTTCTGCTCGTCCACTCACGGCGGTATTGACTATGTTCAACTTAACATATCTGGATATGTTCTCTTATTTGATTTATAACTTCTCTTTTTTGTGGTCCATCTAGGCTTCCCACCAGCAAGCTTTATTTACTTTTTTTTTTTTTTTTTTACTTCTACTGTCACAAGTTTTTCTCATAGTGCTAAAGAATTCAAGAAAAATACTTCACAGACTTTCACCTCTGAACCATTAATGTGAAATTTACAGGTGTTACACCGGCTTTCTTGCACATTGCTTTTGGGTCTCTTTCTTGCTGCATTAGTTTTTTTCACCAAAGATACAACATACTCAGTGTTCTGTGGCCAAAACTTTTCTATTGAAGATTTTGTGTCTATGTTCATCTAGAGCCCTTTACGTAGCACTTCAAATGACACTTACAAGGGGGGTTCATTTTCTTGCCTAAAGAGCCTTACCTTTCTTTGACATGTAACTCTCCCTCGTTTCTCTTCTCATTTTCCGCACTGACGACAGGTACTTAAAAAATAATGCGTTTTCTACCTTTCTGATGGACAGCCAAATATTCAACTTCATGTTCTTTTTGTTGTTTCTTGTAGCTTTCTAGAGAGGTCCCAGATTGTGGTTTTTAGCGACACAGAAGTCTCTCAACAATGGAAACTAAATCCGAGAATGGGATTCTTTCAGCTTCTGCTCTTGCAAATTTGAATACTTCACAACGGATTTTTTCAGGAATCACAGTTGAACTGGTTGCACTATCTGAAATATCTAATAATATTATCAGATTTGAATTACTTGATTTAATTTTGTTTTAAAGCGGCAAATTAATAGTTTCTATTGCCTATTTTATATTGTACATGTTCTTTTAATTCACTCATCCAATTCATCATGGTGTAATTGTAGCTCGGAAAAAGAAGCATCAGTTTGTACTGCATTAAAGTAATAGGAAATTCACTTAGGCAACAGAAAATTAGTATTTTTGTAAGTGAAACTTGCTAATTCTAAAATACCTCTAACTACAGCAATTACATTAATTTAATTTACTTCCAGAAAAGCTGCACAAATATACAATTTTCCCCCTGGAATACATCACCAGGTAATGTTAACACTACTAAATTTTAAATCAGAGTGAAACAAACTGTTCATTAGTCACTTGCATGAGAAAGTATTCTCACATCTCAGCAATGTGTACCCCTAAATCTGACGCATGAAAATGTGCAAGGGATAGTGGCAAAATCTCTTCAATGGACATCTGATTATTTACCGTCAGATTGATTTGTGGATATATGACCCTTTACTGCTCACTACCTAGAGATCTATACGAAATTGGACTTCAGGATTTCTACTACTGAAAAAAGGAGTAAAAAAACTGCACATGTTTCATAAAATAACTCAATTTAAAAAACAAATGGACATCTGACCTTTTACCTCTGAGCTACCTGCACACAAACACACACATACACACACGCATATATATAGTCGGGGAAGAACTTCATATTTGGTCTATTATATTGTGTTTAATAGCTTTGGCGCCTCTAAAAATCTTTTACGTAGAAATGAATTATTGTCAGAATTGGTCATTAGAGGTAGTGAGGCTCTGTTAGAAAATGTAAAAGGAAGCTGTATGTAAAACTTCCCGTGACACATAATTTGTTATCCGACACATTATTCATGTATGAATCGGCTTATTTGCAATATGTGGAATAGGTATCGACTTTGTTGTATAATTTAAATGTATAAAGGCACTAGGCCGTGTTACGCCTTGTATTTATAAAGTGGAATATTTTCAGTAATATTACCGGTATCCTAATATTTTTCTTGCCATGACTGGGTGAAAAATATCTTAAATGTTTTAATAAAGTCTTGTGCAGACAGAACAGGCCATTGACTCTGAGAATTGGATACCCACAAAGGAGCCTCTTTGTTTATCTTTTAAAATGTTAAAGCATGTGACTAATGCTATTCTGTTCCATACAATTCTGTTGAATATATTTTATTGCCAATAAGTTTGAATCTAGTATCGGTGTCTCTTCCAAATTTTACTTAACGCGACAAGCTTCTAGAAATTGTGGACTGTTGTTTATTGAATTATTGACTAACTAACATCGCTACGAAGGAAACTATCATGTAAGCTTACTTGCTCTATGGAAATGTACATGTCTATCCTCTCAAAAACAGAAGTTGAGAGAGAATAAAATATATAGTGAATATAACTTTAGACAATGGCTTTGAACTACATTTAATTACAAAAAACGTTCAAGATAAAAAATGTCCCAAAAACTTTAGGAAATCAGTAATTTAAAACAACAGAACTCTGAAGTAAAATAAAAGAAGTTCACTTTTCACCCATGAACATTAAGAAATTCGAAGGAATTTTCAAACAAATAAATATTTAACTGATTCCTTATAACAAACATAATCTGAAAACATTTCTGAATAAGCCTTTAAATAAAACAATGGATAAATTAAAACAATGCCACATATACCAGATTAATTGTGAAGGCTCTGTATGTATACATAAGTGAGTAAAACAAAAGTTAATTTTAAAATACGTCAAAAAGTTTTTTGATAGAAATATCAAAAACCTGACGTGTTACATTCACTTAACCTTCTCTAAGTCTCTGAAACAAATTATTGTTAAAACGTTTATTCCTTTATCTACTTCATGTTAATCGAGACAAACTTAGGCAGAAATTGTTCTTATTATTTGGTGCCTTGTAAGCGGAAGGGAAAAATCTAGTGTGTTCCATTCACATGATGTCCTCTAGCTGTTCGAAAAAAAAAAAAAAAAAAAAAAAACAACAACTTTATTCAAAATATTAATCTGTTATCTACACCATCCTAGTTAAGATAAATATATGCTGAATTATTCTTATTATTAGCTTCCTAGTAAGTAGAAAGTGAATAAAAATACAAGGTTAAAGCGATAATTTCATCCTGTAAAAGCCGGTTGCTATGTGAAACAATTGAAATTCCAATTTCTATTTTTGTCAGAGGTAAACAAAAGAGAAACGAAAGGAAAGCTGTCTCTCGTCCGAGAAAAGCTAAGTTGCTTAAAATTGGAACCAATAATGCGGAATATCAGAAAACGGTTATTACACAAGGTAAATGCAGCCAAATTATCTGGTAGGCCACAATTTTAAGATTGACTAAAATTAAAACTAAATTTAATGTTATTTATTGACGCTCTTTAACTGCTACGGTTCGAATCGTCCCATTCTCTTTTGGGCGCGAAAGACCGCTTAATATTGCCAAGAGGTCTCTTTATCAGGCTTGAAGTTTTTTTTTACGTGCCGTAAATCTACGACACGGTATCGGTGACTTTACCTCCCTTATGAAGGAAGGGATTTTTACACCTGAAAAAAAATCAGCCCGGTCTGAACCCGCGACCTTGAGAATCAGAACTCCTAGATCATGGATGAGGACAGACTCAAATTAGTGGACACTAAAAGCTATCAGTAGAAATGAAATGCTAATTTGTGTATTAGCGCTAACCTTTCTATTTGCATGTGAAGACCATCCTTCAATCCTGGCTTGAAAAAATACTTTCATAAATCTTTGATTTAAGTCAGAAATTGAACGCGATATTTTCCGAGAAATTTGAACACGAACTGCCACCTTTAACATACGTCAACAACATTATGAGAGAGGTGATGTTGTTGCAAATAGTTCGTCTTAACAGCTGATTCACTTGAGTTTGAAGGACTCCAGTCTTCAATACTACATTACACAACTTTAATAGCTTATGTATGTCAATTACAACGTTCACAATGTTTATTTTCACAACCGAAGCTCACACTTCTGTCAAAAATTATGGAAACTGTTCTTAAAGTAAGTAGATTGCGATCGTGATATTGTCTTAAGCATTTTCCTTGTAAACAATGGTATACTCTACAAACCATCGCCTATCTTTCATAAGTGTTTAGGACTTTCCCTCTTAAGGCGAGCTTTAACACTGCCGTTTCTTTCAACGCAAGTAACTGATAAATCGGCATATTATTCTGCAGTTAATTTCACCAAATTATTCTCCAGCGCATTCGGATTATGTTTCACTAACACGTGAAATACACTCAAGGCACTCTTTCACCACTTTACTCTAAAGGTACTCAGCACCCATTCTCAAAACAGTAGCCACTAATCCCCTATCGCAAGTAGGGTGTCATTTTTCTGTTTGTTCAAGTCCATAATTTCAATAACTATTGGTTATTTGGCCTTTTCATTTTTCAAACGAAGCTTCAAATGTATCGTGAATCTATGTCCCAGTAAACTTAGTGTAGTCACACTACACACTGCTTGTACTCCTTGAGCGTTGGCGCGCGAGCATAACTTGTCGTCTGCTTTCTACCAAGTACCTACCAATATTGTACATTTTCACCACATAAGCTTCTTTTGGTATATTTCGTTCGGGAGGTTTATAGATCAACTTTGTTTTCGAACTTAAGAAACGTTTCTTACTATTTACTCTTACTATAGAAGAAATCGTTGGCTAAATATTTTTGTTAGGGATTTGACTCAAAACAAGTTTTGCTTATTGCCGGTTCTTACTTTCTCTTTGCGCCTGTGCAACAAATGACCACAGAGGCTTTTGTGTCCTTAGAGAACCTTCAACTCTCGGTCCCTTGAACCCCGCACCAACAAATTAACTGCATCTGGAAGAATTGAATTCTTCTGCGCGTGCGCATAAGATAATCACAAAAATCGCTTGTGTCCCAAAAATGCGGCAGCTTACTATTTCCGACAGCCAACTTCACTACAACTGTCCAGTGTGCATAGTAGATTTAAATGTATACAAAATACGTTATAGATTATAGCATTTTACCTAATAGTATAATGGAGAAATTATTGTCTGAAATTCTCGTAGGGAGGGCACGAACCCCTGCACCCTTAAAGGCCACTGGACAAATGTTTAGGACATAAATTGTATGTTTCAAGGAGATCTACATTTCTTGTAGTAAGTTTTGTATATGTCTTACGGTTTTTTGGTTATATAAGAGTCATTCAGAATGAAGCAGTATTCAGACGCTATTGCCAGAAAACTCAAGACAAACATTTTGTAAGTCACAAAAAGATCTTATACGTTTAATTAAAATTGTCAGCGGCATTTTAGAAAAAAACAAAATTTTCGGAAAAGTTTCCATGTAATAGGTAATTGTAGGTGGCTATATTTTCTTGATAATCTTCATGTCGCGTCTTTGGATGATACTCAATTTAAATACCAAGTAATACAATACAAACGCACTCATGGAGTTAGAAGATTCAGCCAATCATATTTTCACCAACACCAAGCTACAATTAATTCCTGAGATTTTGTCAATTGATGGTAATGTCTTCGGCAAGAATCGAAACAGTGTTGACATGTTCTTCAGAATGTGATGTTCTTGATTTTGAAAATTTACTTTTCTATTTTCAGCGTTTTAAAAATTGTAAAATCTCTTTTCTTTTTCAAAATCCTCGGAAATCTGCTAAATGTTATCCTTTTCTCAAAGTATTTGCTAATTTATACCTAAAGAATGCGGTCATCTTCAATAATATTCCCTTTTTGTAGGTATCACAAGAAACACAATGGGAGGCTATTATCTGTCATAAGCAAGTTGTCCATGATAATGTTTCAGTTGGCACATTGACCTGCATCTGTGCTTTTCTTTCTTATGAGTGAGGGACGTAGCAACAAGGCTAAATATTCACATCAGAATGCAAACAAAAGGGATACTTGCTGAACAGTAAAAACGAGGATACTGTTAGATATTACAAGTCATGTGACATAGAGATTAGTAATATGTATGTGTATGTACATAAGTATGTGTATGAATACGTATGCGTGTGTATATATGCATGTATGTGTATACATGTGTATGTGCGTTTGTATGTATGTGTATATGTATTTTTTTTTTTTTTTTTTTTTTTTTTTGTAGCTTAACGTCCTTTAACTTGGTTGGTCACATAGGACGATGAATCGAATTGCTGAAATGATGCTCAAATGATCTCGGGATCCGTGGAGCTTAAAGCTACTCCACATTCATCTTCTCAGGATAAAGGAAAACCCCGAAAAAAACCTTATCCGGGTAACTCAGGACCTTTCGAACGTGAAGCAGACACCACACTACCCAGGCGGGCTGTATGTGTATATGTATGTAGAAGGTAAAGCCCCGGTGTGCCCGAGATGGAGAACATGACAAGAAAAGACGTTGATGGATATATCTAAAAAAAACTTGGGGTGATAGGGAATCTGAACTGTGGGATAGGAAAAAGTGTTGAAATGGGAGGGAGGAGCATGGAAATGCAGGGAAAAAATCAGAAAGTTAAAATGAAATACAATAAACTAGATATAAACATGACTCGTCGATGAGTTTATAATGATCAGATAGTGATGAGGCATAGAATCACTGGGAAGTTATCCCTTAGTATGCGGGAGGAGAGAAGTAAAGGTTTGATTACAGGAATAACCATACTCTGCTGTAATTCAAGTTTAATGTTTTTAAAGTATATTCCAATTATAGCACACAGTGAAACAGATGCGTTCAATCTCTTCTTCACCAAAATATGCTTAACATCCTCAAAAACAATTCTTCAACAACTACAAGAAAATACATTAAAATTACACTCCTGTTGTCTTAAGTAATTAACTGTAAAACTTTACTGTGAAATTTGGTAGTAAGCAAAACACTAGCAGAATTTGCAACATAAAACTGAGAAAATTAACATAAGATTTACATTAATAAAAGAACACCAATAAATGTGTAATCAAAATAAAAAGTCCCACTAAGAAGTTAACTTTCCGTACACAACAGTGAGTAAATTGTTACTCTTTCGGATAAACCGCCGGAAAATACAACGAAACAAAATAATATCATTATTCGGTTCATGATTTCCGACTGGTAAATATCTAAAGAAATGAAATCCTAGTTGGAAAGGTGAAATTCACTTTAATTGAAACACCATGCCCCCCCCCCAAATTTTGTAATAGGCATAGCCACTGGTAACCCTCAAATATTGCTTTAAAACTCCAACACTATAAAATTTAAGTGAAACCTTTAAATGGTAAAGGCAGTGCCAGAAGTTAAGTAAACAACTGAAGGACTATCACTTTGACTTTCTGGAATGGAGAGGCTAGGGACTTACTTAAGTGTAAAATGACATCACTACAGATACACGGATCAAGGTGTAAAGCAGGGTTAACTGCTGAAATGTGAACAAAAACAATCAGGTTAGAATTATATACCCTATTAAGCATAAATCAAATAAACTTTGGCTGAAGTGCAAAGTAAATCAAAAAAGTAATGGATCGAAGCTTCAAAATTCGCAAAATTTAAATGGAAACCCGGAGTGGGTGGAAATAAAATCAGATATTAAATCCAAAATTAGAGAGGATTAAAAATAATTCAGCAATTATGCTAGCGCATAGTCGATTAACAATCGTAGATAAAATACCTACAGCAAATTCACAATGGTAATGCAAATTACTTCACTTTTCAAAAATGCAGCCAATAAGTGATTAAACCTCGTATTTAAATCCCCAGTATACAGAGTATATTGAAATGATTTCACTAAGAAGTCCCAAAATAATCCGAAAATGTTATACTGGGGGAAACGTAACTAGTCAAGTATGAATTTTTCTCTAACACTGGGCTGTAAAATTTAAATTCAAACACCAAACCAGAAACTTGGACCAACTTTCAAATAAAGAAATATGGGTTGTAATAAGTGTGTGATCAATCAATTTCTATAATTCCCAAGCGAAAACTTCAAGTACCACTACAAGTTACTTCTCCCTTTAAACACACAATCAAGAAGCAACAGCTACAGCAAATGAACCAAAGACACTGCTAGGGGATAATTACACCAAACTCAAATAGAATCATCTGCACCAAAAAGAAAATAATCAGAATAACTTAAACCCAACAGCAATCGTAAAATAAATGCTGTAATAAACAAAACTAGGGAACTATAATCTTTGCTCAAAATATACAAAGAATACTGTACTATTGTAGAAAATGAAAGAAGGATCTGAGGGTTTCTATGCTCGGACAAACTGATTAACCTGAAAATAACCCCGAAAGGCTTCCTCTTTAAACACAAGGTTGGGAAAAAACCAAAAATAAATTTACTTTCACCAATATGGTAGCAAAAATTTCAATTGCCTAAAACAGTAGAATCGCCGATGGCTATAAGGAAAAGTACTACGCGAGCAAGAAGAATTGACTAAACGAATATAATTTGCACAGCTTGGCATTTGTTACGGCATGCATAGCATAGAACGGATTTAAAGAAATTTTAAATATAAATGTAAAAATTATACATTTTGTGTGACTTCGTAATTTAGCCAAAGAAACCCCATACTATTCAATTATAATTTACACTGCACACATTAACCCACAATGTATAAAAAAAAAAAAAAATCAAAAGGCTCAATTTCCCACAAATATGTGTTCAAACTAATAGCGTGAAGGGTACATTGATTGGGAAAAGATTCAGAAATCACCAAGCTTTAGTATATTAAAAATAGACTCAATAAGGAACTATATCTGGGGCCAGTTAATCAATTCACCAAGGAAACTGGAGTTCTAAAAATAAAATATAAAAACTCTAATATTTAACTAACACTTGCAATCTAACAATAACATTCCATGCTTCAAATTTGTAACAAGTATCCTTCTCGCAAACGGTGGCGTTACAACCTTTTTTCAAACCGCATAAAAATATAATGTATCATTAAAGGGTAAAACATATGAGAGGCTTATTCATAACAAGTTTTTAATCGTATAGGATCAGTACCGGAAAAGATATAGCAATTTTTGTTCCATCTAACCGTGGAGCAAGCCAACAGTCAGAAACTAAATAAACATACTTAAATTTTCAAAAACTTTACAGTATATGAAAATCCAACTGAATCAACAGCAAGGCATTGTGTAAAAACTTACTCATACGCTCCTTTTTTGTGTTTCAGGCTTCCACAAACGAGGATTCTCTCTCACACTTTTTTTAAGCTCGTGCTTCACCCTTCCTAGTGCAATCACCCCCTCTCTCTCTCTCTCTCTCTCTCTCTCTCTCTCTCTCCTCTCTCTCTCTCTCTCTCTCTCTCTGCCACGACCAAAACCACCGTCTTTCCCACCAACCTCCAACGCCCCTCCAACAAAGGAGGAGACCGGAAAGCGAGAGAAGCGCCAGAATGGAGCAAAAGCGAGCCGCCAGGAACCACGCCGAAACAAGCCGCGTAAAACAAACATTTCAGTCAAGGAGAAAAACAATAACAATTACGGTGTATATATACATAAAATATATAAATATATATAATATATATGTATATAAAATATATAAAAGAAATAAACAGATGCAGAAAAACTCTTGAACACAGCCTTTGGGGAGTACAATAATTAAGGGTTAAAAAGAGGGGGAGACAGATAACGTGAGTGGCTTCTGAAATAATACACAGAACATGAAGTAGAATAAAATATATAACAAAACGATTTCAGCACGATTCGTTGTTGAGTATATAATGAGTAGACAGACAGAGAGATAACCTGAGATGTTATAATAATTACCAAAGTAATAAATAACAAAATATGTTAAACACGATTCGTTGTTGAGTATGATATAACAGTAATAAAATCCAAAGATGACAAAAAAAAAGTTCAAGTGTACGAGAGAGTGTAAGTCATTATTTCTTATTACCTAGTCACGATTGTAAATGTAGAAACATTTTCTGAATTCTCTGAGGGAGTATGCATATCAAGATACGCAAAGGATAATCTAAATTAAAATTGTGGCAATGAAAGAAACGTCTTCTGGCTAACGGCAAAACAGATAATAAAATAATCTTACATAGCACAGATGGCTAGTGTAGCATGGAGCCGGTGTTATGTACAGATTAAAACCGGTAAACAGGAGAAAACTGCTGTGGCATGCCTCCTCCCATACCATAAATGGGTGAAAGATGTCGTTAAATCTAACCAACCCAAAACAATTGCGCAAGCAGCATTGTTTACCCCCACTCCAACAACAGTTGAGTATGAAAAAGGGGATACAAGTAGTAAGGACCCACAGGAGACAAACCCGGAGGTTGGGGTCAGAAAATTTCGCCATTAGCTGTGGGATTAGACAATTTGATCTTTAGGTGTGGGTCAACAATTCCGGAAAAGGTCAGAGAATATCTGTACTTCTACTCCGTTTACCAGTTGCCGCGGTGTTCTTTGCTGCTATAAGTTTTCCTGCTGCCCCATTAATCGTAAGTATGTTAATTCATTTTGCAATTTCAACTGGTTTTATCTCTATTAGATGGTTTTTGGAAGTTAATCTTTTTTCGTATGGCATGGCGCATATTTGAGATGAGTTTTCAATGTCTTACTTCTAATGCCGATAAGTGCCCTCCTTGTTTTTCCATTTCATGTCCCTTATGAAGATCTTCTATAAGCACAGATGACGCTTTTAAACCTTTTAACATCGAAAAACATATTTGTACCTATATTCCAGCCTGGATTAACGTTATAGGTGATTTTGCAACCTCAAATATAGTCGTATACATTCAACAGGAACGTTTGGACGGAAATAATTTTAAAATTTATTTCACATACTGTAAATATTCATTTTCCTTTTATATAAATGATAAGAAGCCAATTCCTCTCGATCTGCATTTGCCCTTATGGTAACGCAAGGTTATCTGCTTTACATTATTTTGTCATAATTTCGATCCAAATCGTCTTAACGAGCACATATGCTGTTTTGAAATTGTAAAAAATAAATCATTGCAAAAACTATGGCAGGACCACGCGGCGTTTACCACCAAATATGCCATATGGTTTTACCACACTCAAAATCTTGAGCATAATATTTATAGTCCTTAATGTGCATCGGATGTAGGTGGATGATAAGCAGGCCAGTGTGATATTAATGTCGTTTAAACTGTTTTTTTTTTCTCTATATTTATTTGCTTTTCAAATGTCTTCCGTGCGCTGTTTTTCCCATATGTGCCAAATTGTAACACTATTTTTGTGTGGTTGGTGATATTATATTCTTGGTATCTAATTTTAATTGTAACAGACTTATTAATAAATGCCCCAATTGCGACAGTTTACCTAGATTTACTAGAGTCTCTCTTTCGTCTGCAACTAACTTTAAGAGAGTGTTCTGTATTAAATATCGCATTTGTTTATGCATTGCGCTGCCACGCTTTTTCGCTGCAACTAGCGGTGATATTCACTGTCCATTTTGTCGTTTTCAAGTAATAATATTACAACGGTTATCGTTTTGCGGATGCTATTATTATTATTATTATTATTATTATTATTATTATTATTATTATTATTATTATTATTATTATTATTATAGGTTTCTTATCGTTTTTCCAGATTATAGGTCTAATCCTCCGCTCTCTCACCTACATCGATCTCATCTGTTTTCCCAAAACAGACAAATATATTTTCCTTTTTTACTTGTTTCCTACCTACACCTTTTATGAAACCTATTTGCATGCTTCTTATCCTCCTTTCTGGAATGCCCTAGCTCGCATTGTAATTAATTTTGTCTGCGAGAATATCTGCGCGAATCTTTCCGGCTCTTGTTGCAGCCAATTGTGCATCCTGTTTGCACAGTTTCTTCCCATCATCATGCCCACACTGTATATATACTGTATATCTGCCAGCCTCTAAATTTTCATTTCTGCTAAGTTTTGCATATTTTATATTAACACCAAAAATTCATGGCTTTTCACCCTAATGCCTGTTTACACCTCATAATATGACTTTCTTATGTTTAGGGCAGAATGAATGATGAGTTTCACAGATATGTAACGTGGGATATTTTTGGATAGTGTTTAACGCCCGCATTTCCTACAATGACACCGCAGGCGGTGACACTGGTGATACATGGAATGAAGATGGAACACCGATGGAATGCGATGGGGGTAAACCGGAGAACCTGGAGAAAACCTGCCTCTTCGCCCATTTCTCCACCACAAATCTCACATGTGGTCTTTTTGGATCGAACCCAGGCCGTCTAGGTGAGAGACAAGAGGTCCAACCACTCAGCCAGGGCGCGCCCTCCTGTAACGTGGGAGGTGGATTGCCTCGGTGATGAATGTTTTTTGTTGAACACCTTCTTTCTCGCAATTCCATAATTTTTTGATATTTTGCATTGTGTGACAGTAATTTCCATTCAAAATTCTCATAGCATTCGGCTGCATCGATTCAGTGTTATAGCGTAATCGATTGGCGGCTCCACTATTATCGCGCTGTATCCTAATTAGTTTAAGTACTACTCTTTGCAGCTGTATAGTTTTCTGTAAGGAACAACAATATTCACGCGATTGTTCGTGTATATTATGCTGCCTTTCTTGTGATTCCTTAAAGGCTTAGGCTTATAAGCCTGTCTTTGCAATTTGGGTATTTTCAGATTATTCATTTCCTCCACCCAATGCAGCAACACCTCCTTGCTCACCAGCAGCATCAGCAGCAGATGTTGGACTTCAGTAGTGACCCGCTCTTTCAGCTAAACCTGGACCACTTACTGCGTAGCTGCACTGCAGACTCTTTTGCGTACGCCACTATATATGACGCTCGTACTACTACTTCAACAACTATTCCTATCACATCTACTCAGTTTAAGGAGTTTGATTCCTTTTATAATATGCATGCATGCCAGCAAAAATGTGTAATCTGGAATATCATCTTAAAACATTAAAGATAAAGCATTCTCAAATTCGGAATAAATATGGCACTTTAAAGTTAAAGACCAGAGCTACAAATACTAAAACCCAAGGTAGAACTGTGTTTAGAAAGGCTATACATATTCCAAAGAAAATGTCACTTGACCCTGTCAACTTTGAGATATCTATTTCATCATTATCTAAATAATTATACAATATTATTGTTAGTAAACTATTAATTATAAGCTAAGCTTAAATTATTATATTAGGTACTCAAAGATTTCTTCCTTCATTGCTTCCTGCTCCTCCTTTCCCTCTTCTTGGTCCCTATTTGCATCATTATGGGAACCTCTGTAGTTTGCATACTCTAGGTCATCTACAAGATTGTCCAAGCTTTGCTATTAAACTTTTCAATCCTTAGAGTTCCGCATGCATTTTATCCACGTTTCTCTTTCTTTTCCCAACCACATCCTGCTGTTTTGTAACATTCTCTTTCTTTCCTTCTAAGTCCTCTTTTATTCTTTCTAAGGCTTCTTGCACGTGTCGTAGCTCTGCATTTTTATCGTTATTATCCTCAATAGTGATACCCAAATTGCTATTTATTATTTTAATCCTAACTCTGCACTCCGGTTTCATTTTCTGCTTTATCGAATGCATTCTTTTCTTGCACCTAACCGATGTCACCTTTCTTAACTTCTCTATAGATGCTCAACCTGTGTCCCCGCTTGACTCACATTCCAAGCTAAGTTTCAAATCTCCCTCTATGCTACATTGCGATCCTCTTTTTACTCAACCTGCCATCGCTCTCCTTCCTATATCGAAGTTCCACTCCTCGATCCCGCATTCTCCAAATAAATGCACAAAGCTTTTCGACCAATTACTTCTCACCGCGACCATTACACTATAGACGAAAATTAGTTCGGTTTCCTCCGGTGTCAACTTCCAACCCTTCCATCGAATTAAATGTAGCCATCGTCATAGTGCAATCTAGCAGTTCTAGTATTACACTCTCATTCACATTTGTGTAATTTTACCGTACCGTAATATCCACACTTGTCCCCCTTCCTTCTGCCTTTAACAGTTTTGCATAATGCGTTCATTACATACTCTTCCGGACACTTCATATGTCTTACCTCTACATTCCCATAATACATAAACCTGTATCGCTTTCCCTTTGCGTACCTTTTCACAGGTTTCATACATCTGTAAACGTTCCTTAAACCTTCCATGTTCATTGCCGTTGCATTATACCTACACTCCATACCTTTTATGAACTCTCAAGTGCAATTTATAGTAAGTTCGTGGTCCTTTTCGCACATCGTTGCTTCGTTTCCCTGTAAAATCAGCCACCGCAAATCCGCAACTCTCAAAACTCACACAACTATCTTCAACTGTTGCTAACCCCCCTTCCCCAATAGAACCAAAAGCCACAACCCCCCCATTGTGTCAAAAGATATTTCGTTTCTATTTTTTACCACTTTTATGCATCATTCTCTCCTACTGTTTTATTAGAGATCACTCCCTCCCAAATAACATGTACGTTTCTCGACTTATATAGACGTATATTAAGTTCTTCCTTATATTTTGTCTCTGCCGTTCCCACTAGCAGGTAAGTGCTACCCATTCTCCTTAATGTAGCCTAGTTTAACATTATTTTTATTCTCATCCTCCTTTTCCAGCAATGTGCGGCTATTTATTGAAATTTCTTCAGGGATATCGGCACCTTCAGAACCTGTCCTTCGATGAATGGCTAGCCATTGCAACAGCAGGAGAGCGGTTTCTTAAAAGTCACCAACACAGAGATGGACCATATATGGGACTCGCTAGATCCAACTTCAAAGGAGGCTTTCGCACCATTTTGGAGGCGTAAGAAGCATTGGAACAATTATCTCAGCGGGGGTACTTATCGACGGACCTACACTTATATCTCTGATTTTTTTTGTATTCCAAATAAACAAAAATCTGCTGTTAATGTATAAACATTTTAAAAATAAAGCTGGAACCCCACGACAGACAGAACCAGCGAAACGGGGTCACGTGGTGAGCTTCCTCTTCGTTCCACACTACTCCCCAAATATACAAAAAGCTCACTTCCGGTAATGTCTGCCCTTCACTTCCGGAATGTTCTGACCCCAACTTCCATTGTTATTTCCAAGGGCCCTTACTACAGATACATAAGTCTACTGTTTGTACCTAACATCTTTATTAATTTAAACAGTATTGTTATTAGGCCCCGGATTTTGATGATCTAGATATATCTAAAAATGAGCAATAAAATCACCTAAAAGTCTATAAAATAATTTGAAATGAACTTTAAAAATTTTGTCTTCATTTCAGAGTATGAGAGTACAGCACAGTTCTTACTTCTATAACGTTAGGTCTGAAATTAAAATTTAGTATTAATTTAAACTAAAAAATTTCCCTATTGAAGGAAGATGAACGTATAGACAATTTTACCGTGTTCCATAATAAAAAACGAGCTGCATGCGCAGGTTTTCAAAAGTTATGGAACGCCTAATGTCAAAAAGCACATTTTAGTACTGTAAGAAACTCCTTTCCATATCAGCTGATGCAACTGGAGCACACCTGAAGGGCATTAAATCACTAGCACTAGGATCTTCTTCAATGCAGCAAGTAAAAATGTTTTGCCGACCATCACTTAAGAAATGCGGCACAAAGTTATGGATCTAGAGTTGTTATGAAGAATTGTTTCCACTTCCTTATACATATCCCTGTACTTTATTCAAATTTGTTTATTATAAATAGAGAACTTTCCAGACTTATACCTTTCTCCTGTACAAGTGTGATTCCTTGTTAGGCAACTGAAATTTGTCTGTTGAAGGCTAGCAAAACTTCTATTTTACACTTTGCAAATAATGATTTAGTCATAAATTTCAGTAGCATCAATTGGTTTAAAAACAGGTTCCGCTATCTGGAAATGGTCGCAATAATTATTTGCTGAATTAATCCAAGTGCCCCATTGCGTGATGATAGAATGTGATGGTAGTAGAATGCCTGGAAGAACATCTTACGAGAGGGAGCCTTGACAAAAAGTTTCTGTCTTTCACACTAAGCCACCCACTTGAGAAAAATGTTCTCTAACTTCCTCTGCCACCCTATGCATTAGCATATGCCTAACAAGTAACATGCACTATTTTGGGGTAAAAAGATTGTATTGGCTTTCCAGCTTTTGGCATGTTTGTCGTTGGTTCCCAAAAACAGGACGTCATCATTTTTAATACCCTCAGGCCAAAACAAAAATATAGATTTTTCGAAGAGTTCAGAAATTGTGGAGTGTTTAAGAGTTTCTAAGTCCTCACTTGCAAGCAGAAACATTTCTCCTGTTCGCCGGTTTCCAATTTACCAATAATTTCGTTAGCCGCGTAACGTTTCCTTGCTTCACTTGATTTGTCAGTGGAATCGAAAATCTTCTTTCCATGTACCTTTCCCCATTTCTTGATAATGATGTCGTAACATTGTAATAGGTAGTTCCTCCGAGGAGTTGATTTGTCTCGGATAGAACGTCCGAAATGCAGTTTTAGAGAACTTGTCAATTTAGCATTGTTAAATGACAAAAATGGAATGTCTGTAGAAACTAAAGCTTCACGATAAATATCGGACGATTTATTCTGCATCATGGATACACTTTGTTGCAGTAAAACTTGCTTGGGTTTCTTCTAACTTGCGCGTTGTCTGCTCGTATATGCTTATCGCGTGCCACATATTGCTGATCAGTGGACTTTCTTTCGGTCGATATCTATGAATGGTTAACTTACAAAATAACACTTCACCGTCTATATGGAAAATATCATCTCCAAATTCAGATACAATCTGTCCTAAATGACAATATTTAGATTTATTTACTTTAGGCGATATGTACATCTAGGTAAGAAACCGGTTCTCAACTTTTACATTGTCGAACCACTGTTCCAATATCCATTTATTTTGTCACTTTTAAAACATATATTAAATAATTTAATAATTAAAGTTTCTCTAACTCATTGGTAATAAAAAATATGAGGATTAGAAAGAAAATAAATACATAATAACCTAAAACCTAAAAACTAGAAAATATAACGAAAAATGCCAATAAAGTTAGTATGTTTATAAATAGAGATTCATGATCAATATTTTAATACTTGAGAGTAATCCATAAAAGAAAGCTTGATGACATGAAATCATCCCTGGTATTCTTGTACTGAATAATGCGAGAAGGGTTGGGAGGGAGGGGAAATCGTTGGAAGAAGAAACTGGAAATCACCACCGAAATTATATATATAAACAGTTGAAACTATTGGAACTGAGTACAGCTTGCGAAAATTCCCTTGATGGAGACAGTTGGAAGATTGAATGGCATACCGGCATGTTGTCACAGCAGTTCAGTGGTTACAGCAGCTGTACGGACAGCGAGAGGACCATGTTGTTCAAATACCAGTCTTGAATTCAACTGCTTCTAATAACAAAAACCATTACCCTGTGTAACATTCAATATATAAAAGAGGAGTGTTACCGTTATAATAAAATGACTTGAACAATTGATCGATAAAGTGAATATACTACCTGGATACTAAGTACTTAGGAAGGCTAGTCGCCAATAATATGGTTCTCTGAAGGGAGAACTGGGTAAGAAAACAAAAAAACGAATAATAATTTGGAAGATGATTCAATATCTCTGAAACGAATCTTAAATGAATGATTTAGTGTTTTTTTTTTTTTTAACGTCCTTTAACCTGGTTGGTCATATCGGACGGTGAACGAAATTGGCGAAATGTTGCTCAAATGATCTAGGGGTCCATGGAGCTTAAAGTTTCTCGACATTCATCTACTCAGGATAAGAGAAATCCTCGAAATGAACCTTATCCGGGTAACTCACCCTAAGCGAGATTCGAACTCACGACCTTTTGAATTTGTGGCAGACACCCTACCACCACACTACCCAGGTGGGCAATCCTTTAGTGTAAAATAGGGATAAATGTTTCCTTCAAATGTTATTTATTTGTATAAGGACTGTTACGTTAAGTTGGTCCCACCTCTTAAACTACCAGTAAAACTACCAGGTATTAGTAATTCTACTTTTACTCCCGGTGATGTTTATACAAGTTCTAAAAACATATCTTGTCTAAAATTCATACTTCTGGCCTTAAATCGTTCATAGTTGACTTCATATTGTAAAATTCAGAGCTACCAATATTTGAAAACTACTTATCACTAGTAACTAAAATAATGTGGAACCAAAATTAGTCGTTTATTATTCGGTCACTAGAATCGTAGTGGATTTTAAGGCATTTGTTGCCGTTTTACAAAATGACAACGCTTGCCAACACTGATACAAAAAATACCGCGATAAGCCATCCTGCCAATTCTAAAGCGATTCTCTATGTTTAGAGATCTGAATCCGTTATTATTGTGTAAATAAGTGGTTTTCGTATTGATTTTAGTAATGTTCAGTGGTTTTACCAAGGCATGCGAGCTGAACAAGCATGCGCTGTGTTAGGTTTAGGTTAGTGTGGAAAGAAACTGATTGTCCTGTTCTTTGTTTTCACCAAAGCATAAGAGCAAAGCGAGCATGCGCAGTGCGCTGTCTTAGGTATAGGTTAGTGTGTGTAAAGACACTGATCTTCGTCATAATTTCCATTGGTTTGATCAAAACATATGAGCGAAGTAAGAATGAGTAGTGTTAGGTTTAGGTTAGTGTGTGTCAACAAATTGGTTTTCGGATATTTAGTTTCAAGTGAATCCCATTGGTTTCACCAACGAATGGGTGTTTGTGTGTAAATAAAGTGATTCTCCCGGAATTAATTTCTGGTTATCTCCATTCTCGTTACCAAAGAATGGAGGCGAAACGAATATGTGCACAAGTATAGGTTTGTAAGTGAGGGTAAACTCCTTTTCTTTAAAAATAGTTTTCTTTCGTGTAAATTCGATGCTGAAAGAAAAATATGTGAACCATTATTTCTGCTATTGTTTTAACCTGCGTAGGTGTGTAAAAACGCAGTAGCCTCCTGACATTTGTGGATAGTTCTAAATTTCTGATTTTTGGAAGATTACGTTACAATCCGTTTTTTTTATTTTTTTTTATTTTTTTTTTTTTATTGATACATAAGTTTCTAATTGTTTGGGCTAGCTTCTTTTCTATTCACTTTTGGCTTTCGTTAGTATGTATATTATTTATAGTTTATCTAATACATATCTAAGTTTAAACTTTGGATCAGGAATTAATTAAATGGGAATTGTTCAATAAATGAATTTAACACCACTGAAGTATAATTCAAAAAGAAATAAGTAGAAAATAAAATAAGATAACAATTCAACTAGAAATAATACCAAGTTTTTTAATGGCTGCTCCAATGATACAATTTCCGTGAATTTGTGAAACCTTATATTGTCAAAGTTCTTTTTAAAACGGTACTCAGCAATATGTAGTAACTTTCTGGCGAATACTACGGTACAGGGTTGACCATGTTAACAATGAGGGACACCTCGGCAACTGCGGCTTTTTTGCAGCCTACCATCCAACTGGGGGAAGGGAAGAGATGAGTGGTAACTATAAGCCAGTAGGCAGGAAGGGACGGAGCTAAGCGCAGAGATGCACGGAAGTCCCTAACAGTTACTAAATAGCAGTCCTGGTGTGCCACGGGGGCCCGGCAGGACGAAAGGATGCCTCTACGATGGCATCTAGCTTCCCTCGGCGCAACCAAGGGGGAGAGTTTCACTCGGAGCAAGCAACCATGCCATCTGCCTGCAAAACCTCAGGCCACACCTGCACCGATCTGAATGATGACGAGGGGAAACGAAATTAAAGAATAAAGGGAAAGGAACAGTGGTAGATATACATCATCTCATGAATCACCTAAGTGGCCATGGAAAAACCCAGGGCCAGAGGGCTCGTACATACATACATACATACATACATACATACATACATACATACATACATACATACATACATACATACATACATACATACATACATACATACATACATACATACATACATACATACATACATACATACATACATACATACATACATACATACATACATACATACATACATACATACATACATACATACATACATACATACATACATACATACATACATACATACATACATACATACATACATACATACATACATACATACATACATACATACATACATACATACATACATACATACATACATACATACATACATACATACATACATACATACATACATACATACATACATACATACATACATACATACATACATACATACATACATACATACATACATACATACATACATACATACATACATACATACATACATACATACATACATACATACATACATACATACATACATACATACATACATACATACATACATACATACATACATACATACATACAAACAACTCCTGAAGGACCTGGCTCATTTACCGTATACTAGGATAGTGTGTCGCACATTTCTTTATTCACGTTCAATATTTGGGCTGTGGATGGTAAAGTAACCAATACTTTCCTCCCCCAAGGTTTCTATGTTTACTGAATGTACCAAGCCGCTTCTCCCAGTGGATGCAAATTCCAATAAGTTGTTCACTCGGAGGACGAGTAGTGTTTCAGGACGCCATAACCTTTCCAAAAATCGCGAATTATGATTCTCCCAGGAAGTATCCATTCAGTTATAATCTGCAGCAACGTCTCCGGTATTCTGTTAAGCACGGATACGAGAAAAGCTTTGATTTTTCCTTCCCCTCCTCAGCTCCGAAAAGCCATCACCCCTTACTCATTCTTCCTCTATTGGATTTTCTCTTCCATAATTTTGTTTCATCTACCGGCAACACGATATTGGGCCCTCCAACATTTTCTTGATAATTTCATGCATAATGATATCCACCACCTCTCTCTTTACAGTGCTTTCACAAGTATGATAAAGTTGTCAAAGTGCTAAAGTACCTTATCATATAGAATGAAAGGATGAGCAGGACGTACATCGTCAAAGAATGGCAAAGGTGAATCAGTAAAGAAAGAGGAAATGATGCGCTAAGCAGAATGAAAAGTAATTATAGGACCATGCTCTTCAGACCAAAAAATTGATGTGTGTTTCTCAAGAGTGAAAAACCAATATTTCTTTTATACATTATATATATATATATATATATATATATATATATATATAATGCATCTTGTATTTTATACACATCTTGATTGCAACAACTGCTTTAGGAAAAATAATTCTGGTATCAATACTTTTATTAAATTAGCAAGCTTTACCTTTAACGTATCTACTTAATTGCAAAAATGCCCTGTTTTAACAGTGCACAGTTCTCTCTTTCTTAACCTCCTGCAAATGACAGCAAGAAAGTGCTTAATGAATAAACATAGTTTCTTAAATTAAGTTTCTGCTGATGAAGGGTAATCTCGTACACAATAATGTGGTTAAAATAGCAAAAGTGAATTACGCTCTTCGTTTGCTGCGGTCTTACCCCCAAGTCTACTGCCTAGAGATGACCAGAAAACAACCAGGTCTACTGGCTATGAATTACCAAAAACACCCAAGTCTACTGGCTAGGAATGACCCAAGAGTACCCAAGTCTACTGCCTAGGGATGACCAAAAACACCCGAGTCTACTGCCTAGGGATGACCAAAAACACCCGAGTCTACTGCCTAGGGATGACCTAAAAACACCCAAGTCTACTGCCTAGGGATGGCCCAAAACACACAAGTCTTCTGCCTAGGGATGACCCAAAAACACCCAAGTCTACTGGCTGAGGATGACCCAAAAACACCCAAGTGTACTGCCTAGGGATGACCTAAAATCACCCAAGTCTACTGCCTAGGGATGACCTAAAAACACCCAAGTCTACTGCCTAGGGATGACCCAAAACACACAAGTCTTCTGCCTAGGGATGACTCAAAAACACCCAAGTCTACTGGCTGAGGATGACCCAAAAACACCCAAGTCTACTGCCTAGGGATGACTCAAAACACACAAGTCTACTGGCTGAGGATGACCCAAAAATACCCAAGTCTTCTGCCTAGGGATGACCCAAAAACATCCAAGTCTACAGGCTGAGGATGACCCAAAAACACCCAAGTGTACTGCCTAGGGATGACCTAAAATCACCCAAGTCTACTGCCTAGGGATGACCCAAAACACACAAGTCTTCTGCCTAGGGATGACCCAAAAACACCCAAGTCTACTGCCTGGGTATGACCCAAAAACACCCAAGTGTACTGGCTGAGGATGACCCAATAAGAAACCACTTATTGCTTCAAATGGTAACCCCAACACCTTAATGAGTATTGGATATCAGGCGAAACGATGCGTGGACTGCACTTACTTCTTGAAACTAGCGCCATTGTGCATATGCTTTAAAAAAAACATTAGCGTGTATTGTGTATGCGGTACAGGTCGCGCGCCAGTTCTTGAAGAATGACCTGTCTAAATGAGAGGTTATATGCCTCTTACATTTATTGGAACATTGGCACAGAAGCAGGAACGGCAGTCAGATGTCATGTACGTTATCCTCATGTTTCTGTGCTATTGTAGTACATTCACTATTAAGCAAATATCGCGTTTCCAGTGGCGTCAGTCACATGAATTCACTCTCAATCTCGGTTACGTCTTCAACTGAACTTTACAACTAATTTTCTTGCATTTCTTCTATGCCACCATTTCTATCTCATATTCTTCTTCTGAGTAGCTAACATTTTCATTAATAACTAAGAATCTCTCGTTAAAACACTGGCACCTGTCAGCTATATACAGTGTATTCTCTAAATGTAATCAAGGAAGCAGAGTTGTTTGTTAATGTAACATAAATTATTTGCTGACTTGTTTGTCAAAGGTAGGCTAGTTCACTTTATCTCCCCTAAAGGTCATTCATCCAGAACGAACGTACAGTGTCGACTGGTCACTATGTATCGTATATGAGATGCTCAGTTCATATCACGGTCAGAATAGGAATAGTCCATGTCCTCTCTAGAATCTGGAGTTGAAAGATAATTTCAAAGTTTGATTTGGATATTGAGGAATGAATCTCATGGTTAAATTCAAAGAAGAATGAGCATTAGAATACCTAAAATTGGCCTCCAAACAAGGAGTATTAGAAGAGCAAAGAACTAACGCCCTAAAAAGTTGAGACATATTCAACAATGTTAATTAATGATAATGACAAAGATTCCTTTTGCAGTCATTTTAAGTTGTAATCATTTAGTGAATGGCGCATTGAATACATCATTATATACAGCACGGAATACTTTTTTCGAAGGTAATTAAAATCCCAGCTGTTTAAATGTGCTATGTAGCGTGAATCTAATAGTAAATGACATAAAAAGTAAACACTTCAATAGAATTTTATGGAGTGTAACAAATGTTTTTATCGTCTTAAAAAGTGGTTACAAATAAAGTCTTTAGTTCACTGCTTCAAAGAAGTCACTAAACATGTTTATGCGTAGACGTTTTACGGCTTATAGCTAATTCAGTCGTGACTTGCTTCACCTCGCTACACCCTGTGACTTACATTTCTTTTTCTTTTTATAGCTAGGAAATGACGCCATAGAATTATCTGGAAATTTGTGTAAACCGAAGATTCTGGAAGAATCTTCCCGAGCTTCCGCCAAACTTAATGTGTTACTATGTATTGAGAGGTTTACCAAGGCGACCGCTGTCACACCTCATCAGTTATTGTAGCGGTTTAGTGATCCAAATGTTCCTCCACCTGGGTACGGAAAAGACATCATGTGTCCCGGTCCAGACGACGATATAGCTACACCAGATCACTCTGCTTTTGCCTGCGAGTCTTCATCCATTGGCTCGCTACCTGGACATTACGATAGGCCATCGCATGCTGGCACATCATGTCACATTACTGTCGCGGCTCTCCGCCAAACACCAAACTGGCCTCTTTTTGGCCGCTACCTTTTTAAATATTCTTATAGCTTCTTCTTTATAGTGTTTTAAGCCCGCATTTACTACCATGTCACGTATGCGATGATACTGATGATACTACACAGAAGGAAAGATGGAGCACCGGAGGAATGGATAGCGATGGAAACCGCGGAAGCTGGAGAAGACTCACCCCTGTGCCGCTTTTTCCACTGCAAACCTCACATGCCGTCGCTGGGGATTGAACCCGGACTATGCAGGTGAGAGGCGAGTCGTTCTAAAGTTTTGATGTACCACTCAACCATGTCAGCTGCGGCGGACGAGGTGTTAGGTGTGTCTTGCGTTCACCGAGTCGCTCCCGTGTTTCTCACGTTAGGCAGGATTCAAAGTTGGTGCCCTGATCACTGTGTAGCTCTATTGGTACCCCATAGCAACAAAGCACTTCTTCTATGAGGCAGTTTGTAATGCTCTTGACGTCCTGGTTACGAATGGTGCACATCTGGGGCCACTTGACGAAGCAATTCTTGGCGGTTGCTCCTGGCTGACAGATGGAATTGCCCTGCTATTTCGATGGATACGCTGTCGAGAGTGCTCCCCCACTGTACTGCTCCATGAGACTAGGCTCCTGGTCTGAGTGTCGTGACATGCCGCACACATATGTCATAGATTGCACCACCTCTCAACATCTGCTGTTAGTCTCAATCAGTTGTACTGTTGTGGGAGCTGGGTTTCAAATGTCCTCCCGAAGTGACTGCAGGTACTTCCTCCAGGACTTCGCGACTTTGCTTTAGGGAGGATTAGATATTCCCTCATGATATTCCCATTAGGTGACTCCAATACTGTGAAGTGTATCCCATTCTTGATTTCCAATGTGTCCCATGGGATCAAGTAGAACCGGTACATGGTAATCCTTGGTGGAGTCTTCCGCAGCTTGGTTAAATACCTGCGTGTCCGGTACCTGTATTTCTCCCTGGAGTGGTCCTAAGTCGACGACCGCCAGCTGGTCCTTCCTTAGCCCTGCACTATCCCATCTTGCTACAGGTGTCGTTGAAAAAATATGGACTGCTGCGGCGTGCTTCTTCTCTCTAATCTTAGTGTAGTGGCAGGATCATCTAAACTTGGCAACCGCTTTGCTATGACACTTTCCTTTTCGATGTTCTGTTGGAAAGTTGTACTTTTGTAGCCAAAGGGCTGTCTGGCCCTACAGGTTCTTTAAGCCTAATATTCAGATGAGGGCAGAGAGCTCGGTCTTTAGGTGAAATGTCTGATCATACACAAATTTGTGGAAGTCCTTTAATACCTTCAATACTTCCAGAAGCTCCCGCCCGATAACTCAAAAGAGTTATTCTGCTTTGGAGAGTGTCTTGCTGTGGTAGAGTACTTGCCACTGCCAGCCATCCTAGAACTAAGACTAAACTAAGCCAAGGACGGTGTCGTTGGCATCGATGCCCACAACAAAGTCACCAATAAGTGTTGAAATCCTGAAATCCCTTCAGAGCACTGAATTTAGCGACGGGATGTGCTCTCGACCTGCTTTGAACAGGTGTAATGCTAATGACGCTACGTCAAAGGAGTGAGAGGTTTAGGGATGTTGGAGTAGCCTCTGACGAACCGCCAGTAGTTGCTCTCTAGATCCGGGAAGCTTCGGTGCTCTCATTTGTCTTTTAGGACGAGACGAATCTCTCAAGCCTCTCTGCCCAAGCCTTCACCGGGATTGTGGCCACTCCAAATGGTGAGACAATGTGGCCAAAGTACTTAGCTTCCTTACAGAAGCCTGGAACTGTTTCCCGTTCAACTTCAAGTAAGCTGCCTGCCGCCTTTGCAATATCGTGTTCAGATTCTTGAGATGTTCCTCGAAGTTATTACTCATGAGGATGTCAGGAACTTAGAGTAGGTCAGCGCTTTCATCACTGTCTACATGAGGCACCGAAAGCTGTCTGGCATACTAAAGAGATCAAGAATTTGTATGTTAGACAATAAAGGAGCTAACATTAATTTTATTTAAATATAATTTTAACTATTTTTAAATTTATTATATTAATGTGCATGATTCCATAAGCATATATGAATTCAACTATAAATTTTAAACTCCATAATATCTATGGTGTTCTAGCTCAAGGGCTAACTGCTATTTACCAAAACCCTTGGCCGGCCTAGAATGCGGTTTTCTGCTTATCTATGTAATCTGGAGCCTCAAGCCAATATCTTGATTTCAAGTCGAACGTTGAGAAATTTTGGATACCAAAAAGGGTGTTCAGAGTATCGTCAGGCCGTGCTAATGGAAAACAGACGTTATGGTAACGGGTCCTGAAGTCCACGTAGAGCCGTAGCCCACCAATTTGCCTCACCAAGACCTCAGTGAAGCTTCGAGACTATCGGATTCTTCAGCGATTTCCCTTGATGTCATGCCCTCAAGCACGTCTTACACCTCTGCTTCGCCAAGGGTGGTTGCCGGATATATCGGGCCTTCATGTGTTGATGATGTGGAGTACTCGGTCAATGCAACCGTAATCGCCGTCCCTTTCGCTGAAGACAGACACCGTACCCTCTCCAGTAGTAACGTGGTCAGATAGTCAGCCGTTCTCTTCAGCAACTCCTTTAGGTCCTGCGCTGGTTTGGCTGGTCAGATCCTCCGGTTATTTACACCATTTTTTCAGAAGCACTCTGTATATCCACCGATGCTCGTATGGACCCCGGAATAACACCTCATCTCGGCTCAGTCGCAAAACCCTCCGGCTAGGGTTGATCAACGTCTCGTGACTCCTGAAGGCTTCAAGTACCATATCCTTCGTGTCCCTGGTGGCGAACACCCTCAAGCTAACAATGCTCCGTCCAAGTTCCTATCGAGAGGCAAGGTGTCGTTTGAGTGTTCGTTTGGGAAAGCTCTTCGCCACGTCAGGTCTGATTAGAGCCCGGGCTGCATCTGTATACACTACTATCTGGCACAGCTTTCCTTGAATCCAGCCATCTGCGTTGACGCTGTAGTCCGCTCTTCTGCCATTCCCCACACGAAGGGGCAGTGAAGACCTGACGACGTGGCCCTCCTCACGCCGGTCGTTACTTGTTCTGTGCCTGCTTGTCGTCTTTGTGTAGACAATGTTCCACTAGGTGATCTGGCTCACTACATCCCCAGCACAAACCTCCTGAAGATAATCGTCGTTGGCTCTGTGTTGTATTTCTATCCCTGTTATATTGAATACTCCTGATCCTTGAGGTGGACACAGATGCTGTCTTGGCCGCATTCAGTCTATGTGCTCCGTTTAATGTCCCTGGATCGCCTATAGTCCCAGAGCATCAGGCGGGATCTCGACGTCACGAGAAGGAGTAAGCCACGTGACTAGATGGTAGGTACACCTGGGCTTTGTACACAAGCTGTTCGGTAGGTAAGGCGAATTTCTACCTGTTATAGGCTCGCCTTAAGCTGACTGTGGCAGACAGCAGCCAAGCGACGGTTCTTGAAGAGATGCCGAGAGCCTCCCAGAATTCTCCAGACTCCGCCGACCTCAGGAATGCATTGAGTACCCCTGCCGCCCTTGAGGTCTTGCAGCATCTGTGTGGCTTCCTTATGAGCATCAATTATGGATGGCGGCGGCTGTGAACTGTCAGCGGCTGACTTTGAAGATACGTCTTGGCTGGTGTGAGGCGTTCTTCCTGTCTTCTCGCACTTCATATCCTTAAACCTCTGGACCTCTGCAGCATCGCGTTCAGTTTCTTGGTACTGATCTTGGCTCTTCCTTCCTAGACATTAAGGTAGGTTCGTGGTCTTTCACCTTTCCTGGGCTTTGGTAAAACATTTCATTTCCATGGTAGACATTACTGTTTTCGTTTCTGTCTACATGTTCCTAACTTGTGCATTCCGGTTTTCATTTCCTTCATTCCGGATTCCAGTTTCACATCTGTTTTCCGTATTTCGGATTCCATTTTCTCCTCCATTATCTTCTTCACTCCATATTTCATTTATTTTAGTTCCGCCAAAAATTGGCTACAAATAAGGTATTTATTTCAGTGCTTAAAGTAGTTGACTTGACGCATCGATGTGTGGACAGTTTACGGTTTGCACACCTCTGCGTGCTCAGTCACTCACTACTCATTACAACTCACTACATATATTGGCTTGCACTTCCAGCTCTTTTTATAACTAGATAATGACGTCACTGAACCCCTCGAAGCTCTGGAAGAATTCAGAGTCGCACTCCTATGTGGTTACGTATTCCAAGATCTCTTCTGCATGGACTCACATCCCAAGATAACACTGGCATAATTGAGTGTTTATTTGCTAGCCATTCTTAAGTTCAGCATAGCCATAATGTGTGTGTACATATGTGGTGAGTATGTATGTATATATAGTGTACTTTTCATACTTAGGTAGTACAGTACTGCCCATAGAAGCAGTAAACTCCTGTGAGTAGAGCTCTAGCATATAAAAATTTTGAAGAACAGAAGAAGTTTTTCTATCCTGCTTCTCTGAGCAGTACTGTGTTACCTAAATATGAAAAGAACTGCTTCATGTGTGAGGCCACACGTAGTCAATATGTTACTGCAAAAGTATAGATGTGAATGACATAACCTGGGTCATGCTGTCCAGAGGAAGCCGAGTTTTTATAGTAACTAATTGGTTCCGGCATGGCTCCCTTGGTGACAGTCTTGAACAATAAGTGTTATGTTCTTATCGTCTATGGTTATTTGATAGATATATGCAAATGTATACCTATATGATTGTTGGGCTCTTCTAGAAGTGCCCGACCTAGCAAAGAAGGCACAAAACTTTTGGTAAAAAACATATTCATTTCTATACATAGTCTCCTTTCAGCTCGATACAATTTTCCCAGCAATGTTCAATAGCTTCGATACCTTGTTTATAGTGAGAACTATCCAGGTCTGCAAAATAGCCATCAACTGCAGACTCCACCTCTTCATTGTTGGCAAATCTTCACCACCAAGCCATTTCTACAAGTTTGGAAACAGAAAATAACCAGAGGAGGCTAAATCTGGCAAATAGGGTGTATGAGGAAGCAATTTGAGCTCTAACTCATTGATTTTGAATACAGTGATTGTGGACGTGTGAACTAGCATTGTCTTGATGAAAAAAAGACTTTTTTTCTCGCCAATTGCAGCCGTTTTTGCTCGTTTTCATCACTCAAACAATGTAACAAGTTCGCTTAATACTCGCCATTGATTACTTTTCCTTTTATGAGATAATCGATGAAACTCATTCCGACTGAACCTTGAAAACTGACGCCTTGACCTTGCCTGCAGATGGAACTGTCTTTGCCTTTTTTGGAGCCGAATCTCTCCTTCCAATTCACTGTTTTGACTGTTCCTTCGTCTTAAGTGTGAAGTGATAGACCCGAGTTACATCGGTTATGAATCGACGCAAAAACTCACTTTATTGCAGTGAAACATCGCCAAACACTTTAATGAAGCATCTTCACGACGCTGTTCTTCTTCTATTGTGAACAAACGCGTCACCCACCTTGCACACAGTTTTCTCATCTGCAAATTTTCAGTCAGTATGCGATGTATGTAATGCCTATAATGTCCTCTAGCTTGCGCAGTTTCAGTCCACGATCATCCTATACCATTTTGTGGATCTTCTTTACAATTTCTGGACTGGTAACCTCATTTGGTCAACAATTGCGATGTTCGTCTTGGCAGCTCGTACGACCGCGCTTAAGCTCTACCACCCAATATTTCATTGTCGTAAACGATGGTGCAGACTCCCTCAAAGTAGGATATATGTTTGTTAAAATGAGCTTGAGAGTAATTAACAATAACTATCTGGCTATAAAACACTTAATACGACAACTGTAATAATTGATGGCAAAATAAATTCAGAAAAAGAAATTTTACTGATACTGCCGAAATAAGAAAAGATTAAGCCTGTTATTCGTGTTCTCTACCACGTAAATAGTAGCTAGATTAGGAAACGAAGAAGTTCATTAAAACTTTATACCGTCGTCGTTCTGCAGAAGTCACTAAGTCCAAATTTGGTTGTTTTGATTTTATTACACCATCTTACCAAGAATTGTGTTCTCTATCAAGTAGCAAAAGTCACAAAACGAAATCTCTCTCCCTTTTTAAGTTATACCTATTTTATGTTTTCTTCAAGTCCAAATTTTACATTTCTTAGGCAGTCACAAATGAGTTAATGGAATTAGTTACTTCTGCTTATCGTAATTCGTAGCTATATTATGCATCCATTCAAGTAGAATTCACTGAGAAAAGGGACAAGTTTTGAGAGGTAGAATCAGGCTGCAAAATTCAAGGCCATGGCCGGGATTTGAACCAAGGATCTCCCGATCTCTGGCCGGTTGCTCTGCCACTGATCTACTATGGCAACATGCCGGCAGAGCATTGAATTTCACAATTGACTCGCATGAAATTTAATGCTTAACCGGCATATCCCATGGTAGCTCGGTGGCAGAGTAACCGGCTAGAGATCGGGAGATCCTTGGTTGAAATCCCTGCTATGGCATTGCATTTTTCAGTTTAACTCTACCTATCCAACTTCTGTCCTCCACACGGCTTGTGTACAAAAACAATTATTCCAATGCCAGTGTTGTGGTTGTTGTCATGCGTTCCAATCATACTTAAAGCCAATGTCACATTGCAACAAGTTTTTATTTCGATCTATGAAGAGTTATTTTTCACAACGTAAGTGAACTTTTATGTGCTATAAAATGTGCAGGAAATGTAAATTACTTTTTTCAAACCCGAGGCCTACTAATGCTACATAGTACTGAACATAATACAAATGAGGAAAAGGCTTTCAGTATATTGGTAAGACACAAATAGTAAACAAATCCAGTAGTACTTTGAATAATTATTTCTTAAAGGACCTGACTAATTGGGTGAGTTTATTGTTCTCTGAATTTGCCGGACAGGCCAACGTATGCTTCAGGTATCTGTGCCTACATCTGTTGAAGCTGACACAAGTGATGAAGGAAGAGGCTATTTTACCTTAAAGAAAGCTGAGATTATCAGTGCGGAGACCACAGAATCAGAAAATGACTAATAATTTTCATGCTAAGTCTGATGTTATCAATATTTAAATTTTCGTGTTTTAAGCTTGAATCTGACAGTCATAATTTTGATCTAAGTATGCCATTGTCATATTTAAGCTTTATTTTTATGGTGGTATTTTCTTATATTTGCTTTTATAGGATGATAGCAGTGATGCTTTTAGAATGCACGGCTAACTGACAGTGATGCTGACCCTACTTGGCTACAAACTTCTGAAACAAATGATTGTTTAGATCAGCAATTGTATCTACAGCAGAGAATAATCTGGCCATAAAGCTTATGAGAAAATAAAATCAGATACTTTCCTATCTAGTGATATACGAGGAAAACACCCACCAGCAAACAAATTTTCTTCCAGCGAAATAGAGAAAATAAAACGCATATTGAGACATTTCCTACTAAGGAATCTCATTATATTCAAATATGTTCACAAAAAAATCATTTGGACGCCAAGCTACCAATATCTAACATGTATGAACATCTTTATGAACAAGAGTCTAAAGAAATAAATCAGAAAGTAGCAAGTCTGACAACATACAAACATGTTTTGGCCAAGATTATAACTACCCCTTTTTAAGCCTAAGCAAAATGACAAAACAAGGGCTTTCAAAGAAGAAACCTACAACCTATATACAACTTTCAACTTACAAAGTGTGTTGCAAATCCCAAGTACTGAAGTTGCCCCAATGTACTGCAGTCGTATCCTTTGTGCCTACAACTTAACAATGTATAAGGGAGCTCCGCCAAGAAATGGTCACTGTTACATCTGGCATAAGCTAAATGGTAAACGGGGAAGTTTCTTACCAGTTTACCACAAACAGTAAAGGAAGTATCTGTGGTGGGCAAAACCGAAACCAAAACGTTGCAGCCCTTTTGTTATATATATGTTGTTCACATCACTAACATTAATGTGATTGAACAAAAGTTCCCCGAGTCTGGTATGCACAGTGCCATTAAGAATCGAAGAAAATTTGTATGTGTTTACATCATGTATGACTGGCTTAATATATTTCAATCTGCCTATTCCTCAAGAAAAATGAAGAATGCTGCGCCTTATAATGTGAAAGAGCTGAAGCTTGAGGACTTTACTGATTTATCAGGCCTATTGAGAGTAATTCTGTACAACAGAACCTAAGGACAGTGAAAGGAAGAGAGCAAACTGCTTGAAAATAAAATGCTTCAGATATAAAAAAGAGCCCTGGAATTCTGAAATACACGTATGAGTATTTTGGGAGCTAGTCACAAATAAATGTCTTTGGAAGAAGAAATCATATTAGAATGCATACTCTCCTCAAGGTGCATAATACCTACTTCATTTCCTATATCAGACTTAAAATATAAGGATTTATTTTCACTATGTGATAAAGGAGTCATTCCATTAGTTTCATTTATGGAATCGCTGCTTGCCACATTTAAAAAAAAAGTGAAAGATAGAAACTCAGAACATAACATCGGAAGTGATAGTGAACCTGAAGGATGCAACAGTAATTGATTTGGATCAGAGTAAATATAATTAAACAAAGGACAAAACCATTTTTTGAATTTCTTCAAAATAATAAAATATTATATGTTAAAATACAATTTTAGCAATTAATCATGGATTACGTCCAGTTTCAAATATAGTCGCAAACTAATGCAAAACTTTTTAGGCATTATCTTTTTTATCGGTGTATTGAACCATATATTTGTAAAGTTACAAAACGTTTTAGAAAATAGAAACTGTAAAACATGATTTAGAAAACAACTACTACATTTATCATAAAGCAATAAACTCTTCTGCTTCATAATCCAATGGTTCTAACTATCTCCTTTAAAGTAACTTTTACTCTTCAGGCAGAAATCACTTAGTCCAATATTTTGGAAATTTTAAGGAATTTTACACATATTTACGAAAAGAAAATAATTAGAATCATATTTAAAATTACAACCAAAATGGGTTCATATATGTAAAATGTGTTTTACGTTTAGCATAATCTCATAACGGGTGTTTAGAACAAAGTCAAACTTTAAAATCGCTGTATCTCTAAATACAGATTTTGGACTTAGTGATTTCTGCTGGAACGCCGACGATACACTGATCTTCCAGAAATGTACGCTTTGGTATCCCTGTACGAATAAATAGGGAAATGAATAATAAGCGTATTCTGAATAAAGTGAACCTGCGCGCGCACGATAATACCCGACTTGGTAATTAAGTTCTGTATCTTATAAAGACGCGACACCCAAATTCCCCTTCGGGTGTCATAATATGAGACGTCTTTCAAAAATGTTTACTTCCCCAAAAGCAGTTGCAACAGTATATATTATTATACCATACAAAAACGGTATATATATGGTCTTATTTACAGACCACAAAGTGCTCTCGATGTGAATTAAATAACCGGTGAAAATTAAACAGTAAACGAGAACGTACTTCATAAAACACGTAGACTTGTTAAAACAATCTTTCCTAAATAACAGTTTTGCGGCATCAGCCATTTGCCGGATATACATAAAAAAAACTGCATTTGTTCATCACTTTATGCTTCTCATCGATAATCATTAATTGCTTCCGTTACTGGTTAGTATACAGAGACCAGTTGACTATGTACAGGCAGTATAGGAACATATGTGAATGTTATACATAATATGAGATAATAGCACTGTGACATGTTCCCATTTCATCTGGAGTTGTTGTTCGGCATGTAAAGCATAGTAATGGCGCAGTATCATTTTCTTGTAGTAAAATTCTTTAATTAAATTTTAGAAACCTTTTCTCAGGTGCATAGTAGAACGCTCACATTCTTTTTCGCAAAAATTTATCAATGCCAGGCTTAATAGTAGAGATGGAGACATGCAGTATTATAGAAGCGTATCAACATGCACGTTAATACATGCAGTTCAACTTTGTATAATCATGTGGGAAAGTTGAACACTTCCGTGCTAATTAGCATGTGCATAATTATTATTTTGTTATTTTCTCAGCATATATATACAAATTAGCAATGCAATCCAAAATTTCGATGCCAAGATTTCACCGGAAATATGTTTTGAGGCTCAAAAGAAGCATTTTTTTTTCAAAAAGGTCCATGTGTGTGTGTTAACAGCTTGGTTCAGAAACAAAGAGACCGTTTATAACCAAACTGGGTATTTACGTTTAGTATCATCCAGGGCTGTGACACAAAATTTGTGAAAATAAACCTCCCCCTTTACATAGAAAAATGTTTGAAAATGTTTCTGCTCTAAAAAACAGCTCTAACGATTTTGATTAATAATTCGTATATTAAAATATTTACATTACAAATAAAATTTGTTTGGAATGCTCTGGGAATAACCTCTGAAAATCTCTTTATTCTTGATCAGATTTGCAGAATTTTTGCATAACGGTTAAACCATAAGAGATGCACAAAAACTTAAAAATCAAAAAGTGTAGATCTCTTTAAAGCAGTTCATAATATATGTTTTCCTTGTAGAGTTCACAGTTTTTAGATAATCATTTTATTGATTTTAATTTAAAACTATATTAAATTTTCTCAAAAGGGACCATGGCATAGTGAATGCAACCTCAATTGTTTCACACATCGACCACCATTGTCTTAGCATAAAGTAGTCCCTTGTTTCCCTTGAAGCAAGTAATGTGACATATTCTACTAATGTTTATCTCAATTAGCATGATTTAGCTAAAAGAATAATGCTTTGTAGCACTAGTTTGTATTTCAAACAGCTAGAGAAAGTTGTGTGAATGTAACACATCAGAATTTAACTTTATCACGCAGCGCCAGAGTTTAGAGCAGAATAAACATTCAGCAAGTCTACCTTTTTGAAGGCTAATAACTTGTATACCACTCTCCAGCTGTGAGACCAGACCCGGGGTGCTCTTAGTCTCGTGAAGTCTGTGGGGCCATGTTCAACCCTCCAGGGCTGACACCAGTAACTTTTTCCCGCAATGAGACCAGCCCCGGGGTGCTCTTAGTCTCGTGTAGTCCGTGGGGACCATGTTCAACCCTCCAGGGCTGACACCAGTAACTTTTTCCCCGCTGTGAGACCAGACCCGGGGTGCTCGTGAAGTCCGTGGGGACCATGTTCAACCCTCCATGGCCGACACCTGTAACTTTTGGCCGCTGTGAGACCTGTTCCGGGATTCTCTTAGTCTCGTGAAGTCCGTGGGGACCATGTTCAACCCTCCAGGGCTGACACCTGAACTTTCTTCCGCTGTGAGACCTGGTCCAGGGTGCTCTTAGTCATGTGAATTCTGTGGGGTCCATGTTCAACCCTCCAGGGCTGACACCTGTAACTTTCTCCCGCTGTGAGTCCTGTTCCAGGGTTCTCTTAGTTTCGTGAAATCCATGGGGACCATGTCCCACCCTCGAGTAAGTGGCAGAGAGGCGGGACGCAGCGGTCGAGCGGCAAGCCCTGACTGTATTTCGCGCTTTTGTGCCAAGGCGTCTTAGTACCACTATCAATAAAACTCGCTGTATGTTTTTGCTACACTACTAGGTAGTGATTGCAAGTTAAGTGTGTGGAAAAGCAAGGGCTGGCACGCACCCTTCGTCTGATATATAGCAATTATAAAAATTGCATTGCAATGCCAATCCTTTTGGCTCTGTACGCAGTGGGATAGGAAGTTCCGTCAATATGGTGGTTTTAAAAGTATGCACTAAAGTGATCTGACTAAATAATGAACTAATTCCGCAGTCTTTGGTTTTTTGGACCTTCTGAGATTGCCTTATCTGTAAGAACTTAAACTTCATTTCCTTTTGGAATAGGGTGGCGAAAAAATAAAGAGCTATTTTCATGAAATAAATTGTAATTTCAAAATGATGCAATTATTTAATTAAACATGTGATATGTTTCCGACCACAGATAACGGTCGCGTTGTTGCGGTTATGCTTCCTTACTGTCACGGTCTGTCCTAACCAAAAAATGGCACTATAAATGTATAGTAAATTTTAGTTTTTACAAAATAAATACTTCTATTTTGTGGTGATGGATAAATTAATATGAAATTAAAAGCGAAATCGACTAAGACAGTTTAGAAATTTATCGAGATATCTTTGTGTGAAACATGCTTCATCAGAACTAAGGAGTTAAAATTCTCGGTTTACTTCCGTAAATGTGTTCTGCACAAGCATAACTTGTGTATTTATCTAGCTGATGTTTTAGCACTCTTTCTCGTCTCTTATCATTAACATACTTCTGAGGGAAGGGACACTGTAAAGATATTTTTGGCATATTTTCTTTCTCCATATTAATGGAATTTCTGTTTGAAGTGCAACGCTTCTGTTTTAGTTGAAGAGAAAATAAAGTATGAAACAATTAGGTTTTAAGACTTTTGTGCGCTGAATCAGCTTATTTGTAACATTAAAAAGCATTTTGATCAGTTATGTCTGTGTGTATTTGATCCACAGAAATACGCTGGCAAATGCATATGGTTAGAATGATGTCGCTCGTATTTGTAGCCACCCTGTGCGACCGTGAGCGATCTTGACACAGCAGATCAAGTGGTGTTTAACCCTCTGGCAATTAACCAGCCTCCTATTATCCCAACACACTCAAAATGTGCTTTCGGTGACACTATGCTGCATCTCTTTATTTCACGCTCCTTGCATCAACTTTCTCAAATCTCTCAACGAAAACTTATACGGAAAATTAAAGTTTAAGGTTCTGATATCAAACTTTTATTTTCATTGGAGGTAAACACGCTATACTGCCAAAATTGCAATTAATTTCACAGTTATCTTAGATTCGTCCCCATATGTATATCTGTTTGTGTTATATTTTAAAGTTAAATGAATATTTTCGCGGTTCCACTTGAGTATGAACTATGCTTTTTCGTATTTAAACTGGTGTAAAGTTCACTTACCCATTCAATTATGAATGCCCTATGATTACATTTAAATGTTCTGTGGTAAATGTATGTTTTGGAACATTTGACATGACTTACTTTAATTTTCAAGTAACGATTTGCATATTCCTATATACCGTCTTTTTAATTATAGATGTATAAAAACGTTTGTCGATTCCAAAATGTTCTAATACTTCTCAGTAAATACAACTTCACTTTATTTCCGTTGTTTTATTCCAGTTATTTTTTACTTTCTCTACTCGTACTATGTACATAGTGTATAGAAAAAGTTTTGTATTGCACCCAAAATTCAATTCTGACTTATGTGAAACTGTTTGTGTGTGTGTGTGAGTGTTTGTGCCTGTGTGTGTGTTTGTGTGTGTTAGTGTGTGTGTTTCTGAATGTGTTTGTGTGTGCGTTTGTAACACATCAAATTTTTTGTTTGTTTTTGTTTTAGCAATGCATGCTAAACAGTTATTTGCTAACATTACAAAGCATTAGCTATGATAGAATAATTCCGACACATGAGCTAATGGGCAAAATTGCGTTCATGCTAAATCTAGGTGATACTAGAAGTGGTAGTAAGGAGAGAGGGAGTGTCCCAGCATACTCCTAGGAGATAAATTACTGTTCTTGGCCAGCAGTGTGCTCATATATGTAATCATAATCCTAGGAGATAAATTACTGTTCTTGGCCAGCTGTATGCTCATATATACGAACATACTCCTAGGAGATAAATTACTGTTCTTGGCCAGCTGTATGCTCATATATACGAACATACTCCTAGGAGATGAATTACTGTTCTTGGCCAGCTGTATGCTCATATATACGAACATACTCCTAGGAGATAAATTACTGTTCTTGGCCAGCTGTATGCTCATATATGCAATCATACTCCTAGGAGATAAATTACTGTTCTTGGCCAGCTGTATGCTCATATATACGAACATACTCCTAGGAGATAAATTACTGTTCTTGGCCAGCTGTATGCTCATATGTACGAACATACTCCTAGGAGATAAATTACTGTTCATGGCCAGCAGTGTGCTCATATATGTAATCATAGTCCTAGGAGATAAATTACTGTTCTTGGCCAGCTGTATGCTCATATATACGAACATACTCCTAGGAGATAAATTACTGTTCTTGGCCAGCTGTATGCTCATATATGCAATCATACTCCTAGGAGATAAATTGCTGTTCATGGGCAGCTGTATGCTCATATATACGAACATACTCCTAGGAGATAAATTGCTGTTCATGGCCAACTGTATGCCCATATTTATAATCACAATGTCAGGAGATAAATTGAGGGGGTCAGTGCAACAGTGGTCTAACCCATCTTTTTAAAAAAAAATGAGCATAACTCAGTTAAACTCACCTGGTTTCTTTGAGGATAACAAAAACCTCATTTTAATCCAGCTGATTGTTCACTGACACTTTTCCAGATTATTACACAACACATTGAGTACTGTTAACATAATGTTGAGATATACCTAACAATTTTTATTAGTGTGGTGCAAATCTTTTTCTGGGTTAGACAACTGTAGACCTGACCCCCTCAATTGCTGTTCACAGCCAGCTGTATGCTCATATGTACAATCACACTCCTAGTAGATAAATTACTGTTCAAGGCCAGCTGTGTGCTCACTTACACTCATACTCTTAGGAGATAAATTACTGTTTATAACAGGCTCTATGGCCATATATGCAACCATACTCCCAGGAGATAGACTAACGTTCATGGCCAGCTGTATGTTCATATACACTTATCACACTGCTAGCAAATATATTATTGCTCTAGACCAGTTGTATTCTCATATATACAATCACACTGCTAGGACATAAATTGCTGTTCCTGACCACATGCATGCTCATATATATAATCATAATGTTAGGAGATATATTGCTCTTCATGACTAGCTGCATGCTCATATGTACAATCATACTCCTAAGAGATAAATTACTATTCATGGCCAGCTCTATGTTTATATATATACAATCATACTCCTAGGAGCTAAACTACTGTTCATTGTCAATCCATGCTCATATATACAATCATACTCCTAGGAGATAAATTGCTGTTCATGGGCAGCTGTATGCTCATATATACAATCATACTCCTAGGAGATAAATTGCTGTTCATGGGCAGCTGTATACTCATATATACAATCATACTCCTAGGAGATAAATTGCTGTTCATGGGCAGCTGTATGCTCATATATACAATCATACTCCTAGGAGATAAATTGCTGTTCATGGGCAGCTGTATGCCCATATTTATAATCATTATGCTAGGAGATAAAGTACTGTTCATGACCAGCTGTATCCTCACATATACAATCATATTATTAGGATATAAATTGCTGTTCATGGCCACCTGTATGCTCATGTTTATAATAATGATGCTCGGAGATAAATTGCTATTCATGGCCAGCTCTATGCTTATATATACAATCATACTCCTAGGAGCTAAACTACTGTTCATTGTCAATCCATGCTCATATATATAATCACACTCCTAGGAGATAAGTTACTATTCATTGCCAACTGTATGCTCATATATACAATCATACTCCTAGGAGATAAATTGCTGTTCATTATCAGCTGAATGCTCATATAAACAACCATACTCCTAGGAGATAAATTGCTGTCCATGGGCAGCTGTATGCCCATATTTATAATCATGATGCTAGGAGATAAAGTACTGTTCATGACCAGCTGTATGCTCACATATACAATCATATTATTAGGATATAAATTGCTGTTCATGGCCATCTGTATGCTCATGTTTATAATAATGATGCTCGGAGATAAATTGCTGTTCATGACCAGCTGTATACTCATATATACAATCATACTCCTAGCAGATAAATTTCTGTTCATGGCCAGCTGTATGCTCATATGTAGAATCATACTCTTAGGAGATAAATTACTTTTCATGGCCAGTTGTATACTCATATACAATCATACTCCTAGGAGACAAATTACTGTTCATTGCCAGCTATATGTTCATATGTACAATGATACTCCTAGGAGACAAATTACTGTTCATGGCCAGCTATATGTTCATATGTACAATCATACTCCTAGGAGATAAATTACTGTTCATTGCCAGCTATATGTTCATATGTACAATCATACTCCTAGGAGATAAATTACTGTTCATTGGCAGCTGTATACTCATATATACAATCATACTCCTAGGAGATAAATTACTGTCCATGGGCAGCTGTATACTCATATATACAATCATACTCCTAGGAGATAAATTACTGTCCATGGGCAGCTGTATGCTCATATATACAATCATACTCCTAGGAGATAAATTACTGTCCATGGGCAGCTGTATGCTCATATATACAATCATACTCCTAGGAGATAAATTACTTTTCATGGCCAGCTGTATGCTCATATATACAATCATACTCCTAGGAGATAAATTACTTTTCATGGCCAGTTGTATGCTCATATATACAATCATACTCCTAGGAGATAAATTACTTTTCATGGCCAGCTGTATGCTCATATATACAATCATACTCCTAGGAGATAAATTACTTTTCATGGCCAGCTGTATGCTCATATATACAATCATACTCCTAGGAGATAAATTACTTTTCATGGCCAGCTGTATGCTCATATATACAATCATACTCCTAGCAGATAAATTACTTTTCATGGCCAGCTGTATGCTCATATATACAATCATACTCCTAGGAGATAAATTACTTTTCATGGCCAGCTGTATGCTCATATATACAATCATACTCCTAGGAGATAAATTACTTTTCATGGCCAGCTGTATGCTCATATATACAATCATACTCCTAGGAGATAAATTACTTTTCATGGCCAGCTGTATGCTCATACATACAATCATACTCCTAGGAGATAAATTACTTTTCATGGCCAGCTGTATGCTCATATATACAATCATACTCCTAGGAGATAAATTACTTTTCATGGCCAGCTGTATGCTCATATATACAATCATACTCCTAGGAGATAAATTGCTGATCATGGCCAGCTGTATACTCATATGTAGAGTCATACTCTTAGGATATAATTTACTTTTCATGGCCAGCTGTATACTCATATATACAATCATACTCCTAGGAGATAAATTACTGTTCATGGTCAGCTATATGTTCATATGTACAATCACACTCCTAGGAGATAAATTACTGTTCATGGCCAGCTGTATGCTCATAAATACAATCATACTCCTTATATATGAGCATCTGCATCATACTGCTAGGAGATATTCATTGCCCTCTGTATGCTCATATATACAATCATACTCCTAGAAGATAAATTACTGTTCATGGCCAACTGTATACTCATATGTACAATCGTACTCTTAGGAGATAAATTATTGTTCATGGCCAGCTGTATGCTTATACATATACAATCATTAAGAGGGGCACGTTGGGTACGTTGTACGATATATATGATATTGGAGTGATGAATATGTCTAAGTGTGAAGCTGCAGAATCATTATCATGTAGACCTGACTCAGAATATTGCATTATATTTTCATTCCCTTTGGTTTCGTTTAAAGGCTTCTGTCTATGCTTTTCCAACTTTTTCTGTCATTTACAGTATTTGTAGAGTTTTCTTAGAAATGTTCCGTGATTTTCAGCCGTTTAAATTTCATAGAGATTTTAGCGTTTTCATGGTATTTGTGTTTTCTCGTTTTTCGTTTTATAGCGCTTCCATATATTGGGATTCTTTATAAAGGTTATTTGGGTTCTTTTCACAGGATTTAACGTATGTTTGGTCTAATTTGATGTATTTATGACCATTTTGTGTAGTGTTACACTGTACTTAGTGTGAAGCAAGGGGATAAGCTGTTTAAGTAAGTTTTTCTAGCAATCCGTTTCTTTAAAGAAATTTGTAATTTTTTTTATTATCTTCGCTGTGTCTCTTGAGTCATTACCTCCCGTCCACAGCTAAAACCGCATTGCGAGTAACTCCTTACGTCACAAGTTACGGCATAAGCAAGATAAGCTATTACCAGTCAGAGTGACGATGTTTGCGAATGTGTTGCGATCTGGTGGGAAATTGCAGAACATTTATTCCTCCTCTGCCCTATCAAGCCCTCGAGGGAATGAAGCCAGTCAGTCAGCTATGGGACGGTATTATCTTCAATAAGCACAGAGAAGCTTGCTTCGTAGCCACCTAGAGTAGGCAAAAATGGGGTTTCTTTGGGCTGGGGATTTTATATCTTTCGTAAGTCTAAATTATTTTAGTTGTAAAAGCCCACGTTTTGCACGGTGTATACAGTGCTTACCATGTTATTAACTGTTGACCAAGTTCCATTTTATTGCCAGTATAAATTATTGCCCGGTTTATTACAGTGCATCTCACAATGTAAAAAAAGTAAAAATGTTAATGAATGTTAAAATCAATTAAATTTGTATATAGTATAAAATATAATATATATATATATATATATATATATATATATGAGGTTATTCAAAATAAATATGCTAAAACATTACCAGTGTTATTGCAGTTTCCTAGAAAATGTTCATTAAGCCTTTTAGGAAACTTACTTATGTAAAATTTCCTCTGTGGTTTTTGTACATTAATTTTGCCTAGGATTACTACGGTACATCCTTTCCGTATTGTCAATATTTTCTGGATTAACACTACAATATGCTTTACATCTTTTTGTTTCGGTAATGACATTTTAGATTTTATTAATTACATTTTCTAGATTTTACCTTTTTTGTTGCGATTTGCACATAAAGTTAATAAATGTATAATTGATTAGCGAGGCACCTCTGATTTTTTCTCGGAGTTAAAGTCAATATTAGAAACACTGTCTTTCACTGTGCTGGTCGACCTGTTGTCGCTTGTTTTCTTGAGATCGTCTGACCATCTTGTTCGTTCACGTGCCGCTCTTCTTTGTCCTGTTCTCTTTGTTCTGTTAGCCTGTGGGTCCATCGGTTGGGGTCTTTTCCCATGATGTGTCCTGCCCAACTCAATGTTTGATAGCTGCTGTGTCTGTTATTTGTACTCGTCCTCTAATTATTTCGTTCCCAATTTTGGTTTCTGCATGAGATTCCTAAAATTTTCCGTTCCATTCTCCTTTGGCACTTTTGTATTGCTTTTGTATCTTTTTTTTTTTTTTTTTGCCCTAAATTTGTGGGCCATACATCAAGGAAAGCTAGATGCATTCAGAATGTGCCACTTGATGTCAGGATATTTTTAGCAATATGAATTTTAATGCCCTTAACTTTGGCCATGCGGTGGATATTCTTCTCGTGATTAGCTTGCGCATATTTTTTTGAAGAATGTTGTTTTTCCCAGGTAGATTATTGCCTGTGTATATTCAAGTCATTCACTTGGCATACTGAGATGTCTTATTCTCTGTCATTTGTTGTCAGTTTTGCCCTTTTGTATTCATTTGCAGTAGGCGTTACTTTGATACTGAGTTCACTTACTTCTGCTAGGAAAGTTTGTAGTTTTCGAAGGTTAGATAATGTAATACCGTCTATGTTTACTTCCTTTGATATTTCTGAAGATCTCTTTGAGTTAGCAAATGGAGCGTTTAAGTGATATTATGTCTCATTGCCTTACTCCCATTTGTAATTTAAGTTCTCTTCCTGATCTGTCCATCTGATTTCCGGCTGTGATTTGGAGGTACATTTTTGCTAGGATTCTGATGTATATTTCGTCTCCTCCCTGTTTCGTCGCAGCTGTTAGTAGAGGCTCTTTTTCTACTGCGTCAAATGCTTTTTTAAAGTCAATGAAGGTCATGTATACTTTTTGGTTGTATTTTTCTGTTTTTGTTTTCTATTAGTTATTCTATTGCTTGTAAGTGATCGATTGTTAGATACCCTGTTCTGAAGCCCGCTAATTTCACTGATTGATTTTCTTCAATATTCCTATTCAACCTTCTGATAATTTCTCAGGAGAGTATCTTATACATGTTTGACATTAATGCTATTGGGCGGTAGTTATTTATATCTGCATTACTGCCTTTTTGTGTTGTTCATTGTCCACTATTTAGGGATCGTGTTTGTCACTATGACTTCATTAAACAGGTTACTTGGGATGTTCAATATTATGTCTCCTCCTGTCTTAGGTATTCATTGTTTACATTGATTCTCCTAGTGCGTTTCCCGTATTCGCATCCTTGTTTGTCGTTCTGACTCCATAGTACATAAGTGCATTAGCTAAGATAAACAGTGTTAATCAGTAGAAAAATAAATAATGACTAAAGACTAGTGTTTAAGTGCACACAACGGACCAAAAAGCGTGTTAAAGTAACCCTTAAGACAAATACATATCTTATAATAGGGAGTAACTTGTTATTTGGAACAAATCATCTAAGCGGTGACCATCAAAAGGAGCATTCTTCCTGGAATGGCTAACCAGGACGAAGTCACCTTTCCAAGGAGAGAAGCCCATGCCCCCAGGGGACGTTATGGGCTAATACTAATACCAATTAGAGGCTTGTAGTGGCAGAACTAACACGTTGTCACTCTCATTATCCTAATTCTTCTCTCTTCATCAAATGTTGGCTATGTGTATGTGATCTTTCATTTATTACTGCCAAGGTAGCGATGATGGCTACTGTGACCTAACATACATTGATGATGCGTTAACCACGTTGTAACGTGCATAAACATATTCCACTATCAGCAATCGCTCTCTTATCATCATGAGGCGATAAAACATTTCGTTAACCTCTACTGGACAGAGCTTATGCTGCTATGACATGATCAGGTTCATGACAATTATTTCATTGTACTCTGCTCTCAAATGTGACGCTCTGTTTAACCGGGCTGGGACTTACGTCTTTAATCTTTTTGAGTGTGTCAACGTCAAAAATGAGAGTCTACATCTTAGGTCTTTATCCGCCAAACCTGTATGATTTTCCCCCTGGTTTAACTTCCAACTTCCCCAAAACATTTGTTTTTCAGTGTGGTGCGATATATGTGGCTTAATCTATATAGAAGTGCTTAGGAAAACATAGTTTGTCTTGGTATACATCTACCACAGTGACTCGATGATGAGCGTTTTGGTGCCTTTGTCGGCTCCTTTCGTTTCTCTCTGTGTGCTAGGACTTGGTTTCTGAACTCGACTTTCCCCTCTCGCTTCTAATTGGTCGCTTACTGGGCAACCGTACAAGTAGCTGCTCCTCCTTGGGGTTGGGGGGGGGTAGTTTTGTGTGAGTGTGTGTGTGAGAGAGAGAAAGCAACTGCGAATTCCAATAAATTTAAACTGCGAATTAAAAGGCACGAGCAAATATGTATCAGTTTTTAAGTTTCTTCCAGTTGAATGGTAAGTTGTGGCGCATCGCCCTTAATTCAGTTATCAAGTTTGTCTTATTCTGGAGATCGTAATACTTTCTATACTTGGTTTCGTTGGCATTAAAATTTGGCTTTTCAAAATTGATGGCATCATACTGAGTTGCGCCGTATAAGTCAGAAACCCAATATCCTGAGTTTGCTGTTGGCTTCGTATCCGTCCGCCAGTTTTCGGAGAGTAAGTGATTATAACCTTATCCAAGTAGAACATGATCCTTATGGATGACTGAATTTGAAACGTTACGTTAACTTCGCTAAAAGTGGGGAGGGTTCATCTGTCTAATGGTAAGAGTCTAGGTTACAAAGAAACCTAATGAAAATGTCCTTCTCAGGGCATTTAAGGATGGTCGCAAGGTGTTGAAGTTACTTTTAATATCCAAAAACGTGGTACTGTTTTTCCTCTGGCTAGTAATGCGTACTTGTATTCACTTTAGCATACCCTAAAGATTGTAACCAAACTCTTAGGAAAATAATACCCGGTGGTTATTTAGTACCAGGGGAATTAGGTGTAAGTGAATGCTTTCTTCGTCCTGCGTGTGAAAGCAGAAGCTTGATTATTGCCGCCACCTTCCTATCCTACCAGATGCATATATAAGGAGAATATAAAGGTTTTTGGATAGTAATTTTTACTTAGATTAAAATTCCTCAAATTACTTCTAAATTTGTAACTAAATTACCTACGGTGATATGTCCATCCTGTATTTTCTCTATTTTTATCTCCGAATTTGTGCTGTACTTATATCCATGGGTAGCTAATTGATAAGCTGTATTGCACTAATGTATGCAAATGTATAATTTACAGATTTTGTTTTAGAATCTTTGTAAGATAGTTTAATGTCATTATAGTGTACAATGATCTAAAGCAGAAGATAGTCAGCTTTCAAAGCCTTGCTCCTGCGCTGACAGTGATCTACACGTAACATTTAACTTCTTATTTCAAGCTCTTCGCATCTTTGTGTAAGACTTTGTGTCTAAGTCGTAAACACTTCATTTAAAAGTGAAGGAAATCATACAGGAAATTGCTTTGAAACGCTATTGAAGCTATTTAACTCACTACTTTCGTATATTGTTATTAATGTTTTACGTGCTGGCAAGTAATATGCAGTCGCCCTCCGTGGTGTAATGGTTACCATGCTAACTTCATATACCCAAGGTCGCGGGTTCAAACCCGGCGGAGGACGGTGGATTTTTTCGGGCGTAAAAATCCTTAGCATGGCTTCCTTCGGACGGGAAGTAAAGCTGTGGGTCCCGTGTCGTAGATTTACGGCACGTAAAAGAACCTCAAGCCTGATAAGAGAGGCCTCTGAGCAAAATTAAGCGGTCTTTCACGCCCAATATAGAATGGGACGCTGAGAACCAAAGCAGTTAAAGAGCGTCCATAAATAACAGGCCATTACATTTCCAAGTAATATGCATTTCAATTGTAAATATCACTAATATTGTTTCGACCTTCATGAATATTTCATTTAAAATAATTATGATTACAGTTGTTTTCTTTTCATTTCAGTATGTTTGTTACACCTTTTTGTTTGTATTAAGTTGTATAGAACTGTATTTTTGTTCTTTATTCATTATCATTGCTGTGTTGAATGTAATGTATTGCCTGGTAGAGTGCAAGAGTAGACCTTATGGCCTTAACTCCACCAGGATAAATAAATATAACCTATTAAGTTTTGATATTTAGCTTTTTATATCAAGCATGGACTTTGCGTCTACAAATTGTTTGTTTACTTTCGCGTCTGAAAATATTACTAAGGCTCCCATTTCAAGTTCATAATATTCTGAATTGTGATAATTGGGGTTGTTATCAACATAATTTGAGATCAACTTGTGGTTTACCGGGAAACATGCGAGTCAGTTGAGAAATTGAATGCTATGCCAGCAAGTTGGCATGGTAACTCAGAGGTACAGCAACCGGCTAGAGACCGGAAAATCCATGGTTCATATCCCGACTGTGGCATTGCATTTTTCAATGTATCTATCCAGCATTCAAAATTATTACAAATTCAAATTAAACCATTACATATACCCAATCCAGTGTAAAAAATATTAAAAGGATTTCAATTTTGTTAATTCTGTGGACCAAGCGTATTTCTACGTATCTTTGTTCGCCTAAGGAATACTTTGAATAGAATATTTCTACTTCTTACTATTGAATGTTGTAGAAGGGCGATTATTACGTTATTTCAAGACGCATCAAAAGGGATGTTAGAATTTAGGACTACTTCTGCGTGTCTTAGTGTGTTATTTGGACGAATACTGCTACGCGCCACTATACAAGAGTGATCCTTTTTCGATTTTCGTTACCAGAATAAAGCAGCATGCTCAGCTTTGTATAGTGAAGGAGGACGAAAGCAGAATTGTGCATCCTGATTGCATCTGGATAATATTAATCATCCCGTCAAACCTTAAGTTTTATGCCAATACCAAGGTTGTTTGCTGATTTACATAACATTGAATCATAGATTCGGCAATTACTGGGAGCTTCGATAAAGGTAAAATCTAAACGGCTTCCCACAGTACACATACTCGAAATTCAGGCTTTAAAACATGTTTTTAACGCTCGTGCTTTTACCATTAATTCGGTATAAGGAACGTTCATTTTGTGGACGATGAGGTTATTTTGAAACTATTTTTTTCAATACAATAGGACTAAACAAGGGTATACAGATTGTAGATACTACCTTAGTTGCCGAAGTACCAAACATTCGTGGACGTTGTTCAGGGTTATCTTGCGGATTCAGCTTCTACAATTAATGTATTAAATGTTGAAGTATGGAGTTCTATATCGGGTAAATCATATCCTGAATTAAAACTGTAAGTAAATATTAAATAAGTCTCACTGTAAGGGTTATTTCTTGCTTTATTATGGGAAACTAAATTACTTGTCAAATTGGGCCAATTTACATTGATGTTTCCACAGGAATTTGCCATATAAGGCGACTTTGGGGATGCCCTTCTTTTCAAAGACAGGAGCAGAATTAGATTTTTCAAATGTTACGTTATCTTTTGCATTTTCGTCACACACTTTTATGCGTTTTACTTTGGGATGTTTATCACCGGCTTTGTTTTTGACGTGCTTGTTTTTTTCCATCTTATAGAAGAGCTACAAAAGGAATTATAAAACTTCTTAAAGGATCTTAAAGACGTGTTTATCGAGAAATTACGAAATGCAAAGAATTTGCGTATAGTACTGAATTGTTGGATACTACTCCGATTCGAATGGTACCATTGAAAATAACACCGCTTAATATGGAACTGTTTCTTATTAAGATTGATGAAATCCTTATGGCTGGAATTATTAAGCCATCGGATAGCTGATACTCTAGCAGAATATAAATAATCATTTAGTAGTTGATTATAGCAAATTGAAATTAGAAAATAGGGCAAGATGCTACTCAAATATCTGATTTACATAGTGATGAATATTATTTGCGAGATGTAAACAGTTTTACGACTCTGGATTTGAATCAGGCGTATTATCAAATACAGCTGGATCGTGTTTCGCGGCCCTTTTGGAGTTTAGACTGGAGGCCGAATATTGTCGCGGATATTAAATAGTGCTTTAGGAGCCTATACATTTAAATTAATTTATAATGATAAAGATCATTTAGTTGTTTATTCTTTTGATTGGCAATCTCCTCGCAAGCGCCCTAGGTCAACTTTTGAGACTTCACAAAAGGCAGAGTTTACAGTTAGTCCTCATTAAGCTAGCTTTGCAGTCCCACATATTTCATTTTTGGGGCATTTAATTTCTCCGCAAGGAATCTCTATTGATTCCGATAGGACATTAGCAGTCCGAAAATTTCCAGTACTTGTAATAGGAAAGAATTGTTCTCATACTTCGGTATGGTTATCTTTTCAATAAGGTTGTATCACATTTTTGGGATATAGCACAACGTTTGTTTGCTTTGAAACGCAAGAATACACTGTTTAAATGAGGAACAACGCAACAATGTGCTTTTAAATAATTGAAATAGTAATTATGAGTCCACTAGTGCTAGTCATGCCCAGCTTCACAAAACAATTTATAGCACAGACAGATGCCTCGAAATCCGCTGTAGCTAGTTTCCCTTTGCAGGAATTGTCGAGTGGACGTCGTGCGATTGCTTATGCTTCGCGGATATTGTGTCAGTCAGAACGTAAACAATTTCTGGAACACCAGCAATTCTTACTTGAGTGCAATAACCAGGTAATTATGTGGGCCACTTCCCATGCAGGAAGATTGGCATGGTGGAAATTAAAACTCGGTTCATTTAAATGTACAATTCGACACATCACCCTGGAGGGCATATCTTCTTTTTTTTTTTTTTTTTTTTTTTTGGCAGCTATTACTACATACAGACTGGGCGCGCATCCCACAAAAGAAACAAATTTGCAGCTTTTAAAGAAATCCATTAATTCAGATATAAGTGAAAGGAAAATTACATATAAAAATGTCTGAATCTACTATAAATAACATATTAACATAATAATAATCATAAAAATTATGGTAATAATAATAGCAATAATAATAGTAATAGTAACAACAACAACAATTCTATCATGACTTGCAGAAGTCATATAACGCTTATAAACTATGTATAAAGTCTCATACCTGTGTTATAAACTCAGATTATCTATTGCATATGCGACACAAACTTTCATCTTTAATGTATTTCACATATGGTAACATGCAGAAAAATAAACAAACTAAAATTTTCAAACGAAAATATTCAAAATAATACAACTTTACATCTTAATTTATGCACACTATACACACCCAAAACCTACGTTTTCAGATAATTCCGACGGATATATTTCTTGTTGTATGCAGCCCAATTTGCATTTAGATACAGTACCATGGAGGTTAATCCAACTGATCTAAAATTCCATAAAATAAACGAAGTGGCCATCCTCTTGTTTTATGAGCGACAGCATACTTCTTCTTTAGTCAATTTTGGAAATTATGGTTTCTGATTTGTTTGTGGCATCATTTACTTGCTTACCGCTGTGCATTGTTGAAAGAAGAATTACATCTTTTCCATTCTTTGACGTAAAATGTAGAGGGCTTTTGTAACCTTAGGAAACAAAGTGGGAGGAAAAAGCCACTTTTTTCCAATTTTGAGGGAAAGAATTAGACATTTCTGCCTGACTCTTCCTAAGTGTGTCTACTCAGCATTTTCTCGGCAAGAGCACGGGTGCAAACCAGTTGTCCATAGTAAGATTTCTTCCTGTTCCATAAAAGTGATCGCGTAGGAACGGGCGTCAATACCGCTCCTCTTTTCCTTCCCAAAGCATTTACCATATCAAATGTTCTGCTCTCATACAATGTTGATAATTTTAGGCCGCATTTATGTGGTTTGGACGCTATACACACTCGGAATAGTCATTTTCCTCGATATCCATGTAATTGTTATCTATGTTCGTGTGTTGTGCAGTAACGAACACAGTTGAAGTGGTCCAAATGTGTTATTCCTATCTCTGTCAACCCCAGCATCAAAACGTAAGCAGTTCAGCGGCAAACAAAAACGACTTTCTCCCAATGTTCCGCATTCACTGACCACATTTGTCGGATATTTAGCTTTTCCTACTTATAAGTCTCTGATCATACAAAAGGCCTATACAAGCAACGGTTTCCATTTCATCCGTTTTTTGGGAGAACTTTGAAGGAAGTGAATAATTATATTTGTGGATTTTTATCTTTATTTGTGTATTCAAGAACAAAATTCTCGGAACAATGTCATTGACAACAAGACGTTTCGATGCTTTAAGTTTGGTTTCCCGGAATTCGCAGGACAATGTTTCTTGCTGTTGTACGTACTGGATTTTTATTATATTCAGAACACCATTGTTGTCCATTCTTACCGAAAATTAACTTACAACTTGTAGATTGTTTTTCAAGCTCGTTATCGCAATTGTCTCCGGCACTCAATTCACTATCTTTCTCGGATTATAAACTATATTACCTCAGTTTCTGATGAAAGCTCGAAACCACTGTCTTCAACACCGAATTCATCTAATAAATCTGCTGGGATTTTTTCACTGAATATGGTACCGTCCACTCTAAAAGTAATTTTGAGCCAACTACGCATCACAGTAAGAAGTAAAACTGAAAGCTATGCAACGATAATCCCACAGCAACGTATAAACACAGAACCTCTAGCTACCTGGAAATACCAGTCATTAACACAAACTGGGTGATGCCTTCAGAGAATGATAGGAAAGCCATTAGGTAAACGTACTGGCAAGGTTTATGTCATATTGGGAAATTAAAGCGATGAACAGCATTTAGTGAAATATATATGAACATATATGAACAGTTGAACAAGTTTGTGGGGTGCTAATCGCCCCGTAAGTGTTCCAGGGTTAAGGGTTCTGGGAATTGTGTTGCTGATACCCTCTTTAGAATGTTTGAGGAGAATTCGCCGAAGCTGACAATTAATGTCATTGATTCCACTGTTCAAAAGTGTTCCCAAAGGACCTTCCAATGGCCTTCCCCTCTCTTACGGAACATCAATGTAAAGATCCGGAGTTAGATCCATTATGGTAGCAGTCCAAACACGTTAATTGGTCCCTAAACATTTTTTTTTTCAAAATGAATTATTCTACTCCGAACAGACGGCAAAAGCACTAGCACTACTGTATTACTGAAATCTTTATTCTCCTTTGTATTAAATTATTTTTATTCATCACCTTTAGGGACGCAAAACAAAAGCCCACTATTTTTCTTGGAAACGTATGCAGGCATTGTTCATCAATAAACAGTTTGTAATATCGCAAAGCCTCTGCCAAAGACAAAGATTGGACCTTTTAATTATAATTTGGCATTGTATCTTGTACAGAGGGTTCTTTTTTGAGCTTTGGTAATCCATTACCCCGATCTCCTTGTGGAAATTCCTTATTTTGGTATTAGTGGCTGCCTTGAAAACATGCATATGTCTCCGCCTCTTTGGGCACTCACGGCGTTTAATTTTATTAACGTTTTACAGGACATTTCTGCCACTGTAGGTTTTTCCACAAGTACTTTAGGGTGCCTCAATTTCCGGATTTTTTGTTTTCGTTGGTCATTCAATTCACTCACACGTTCCCATTATCATCCCTAACCTTCGTCAGCTGAAAGACTTAATCTTAAAGCTATGTTCATTACGTTTTATTCAATTCACTCACACGTTCCCATTATCATCCCTAATCTTCGTCAGCTGAAAGACTTAATCTTAAAGCTAAGTTCATTACGTTTTATTCAATTCACTCACACGTTCCCACTATCATCCCTAACCTTCGTCAGCTGAAAGACTTAATCTTAAAGCTATGTTCATTACGTTTTATTCAATTCACTCACACGTTCCCATTATCATCCCTAACGTTCGTCAGCTGAAAGACTTAATCTTAAAGCTATGTTCATTACGTTTTATTCAATTCACTCACACGTTCCCATTATCATCCCTAACGTTCGTCAGCTGAAAGACTTAATCTTAAAGCTATGTTCATTACGTTTTATTCAATTCACTCACACGTTCCCATTATCATCCCTAACGTTCGTCAGCTGAAAGACTTAATCTTAAAGCTATGTTCATTACGTTTTATTCCAATAAGCATCGTCTTTGGAATACATCTTGGTTCCTTTTTTAATTTGCCTTTAATATGGAAATATATAAACCCATAAATTATAACCGTTTTTATTGTCATTTAAATATCGTCCTTTGTGGCGTAGTAACCGGAATTATATCCGGAGGATAGCAATCCTGAACATTTACAGTAATCGTGGAATACAACATTAACTAGATTGAAAGGAGGTCAGACTCAAAGACCAAACGTTATAATTGTCACCGCACTGATTCCAAATTTCTGGTGGGAGACATAGTTTATTAACGTCCTCCTCCTCTTAGTAATGCTACGAAAGGCTTTGCAGCTAATTTGGCTCCCCGTTTTGTAGGCCCTCTACAAATCACTAGATCGACCGACGGCATGTCATTACACCTGGAAGACTCTATTATATATTATAGTTCCTAATGAGAATTCTAAACTCTTGAAACAATTCTTTTAGATATGTTTCTCTTTAAGTAATTTATGTTGCTTCCTTTTTTTTTTTCTTTTCTTTTCCTTTCTTCCTTGTCCGCCTTAGCAGATTAGCTACATCTCAAGGTTTTCTTTGTATTTCCTTTTCCCTAGTATGTAAGTCTATAATTCATATATTTCCGGGATCCCGGAAAACAAGTGGAAAAGGTATAAATGGGGTGGTCAAAATTGGGACATTTTTTTATTCTTAATACGCTAATATCTAGAACCGAGCACCGTGGAAAATTTTGGGTATATGGTTTTTTATAATTCTTAACTTTTCTCTTAACAAGTTTTTGTTATTGTTTGACTTTCCTTAAAATGTTATTGATTTACAATTTCATATATTTTTAATGAGCATATATTGCTGCTATTAAACTTCCAAAAGAAAATTATAGTTAATGACCTTTATATCATTTTTGGATCTTCTGTTTGTATACTTTGGTATTTCCCAATATTTCTTGCACAAAGAACATTTTTCTCTTGGTTTCCTTAATTTGTACAGTTTTGCTAAATTGGTGACTAGTAAATTGTAAGCTTTACGGCTGTTTTTGGGCTAGGGATCTTTAATGCTTTTATACGACTTGGATCATAATGTTTACTCCTACTCCTTGTTATGTTTCCTTTCATCTCGATCCCTGGAGTAGATCCTAAAGTTTATGTCTAGGATGTCGGGGAGCAGCTTGCATTTTCCGCTACCAAGTTATCTGGAGATGCCATATCACTTTTGTGCTACCATAGAGCTAGGGGGCTCCTATATCCTTTTTTTATCTGGATCCTTGTTTATATTCCAGGCTGTTTTCGCATCTTTATGTTTTTTTGTTTTTTTTTTCTCTCTCTACACTTATGCTACAAATCTTTTTGTTTAAGTAGAATATGTTCATACAATAACTTAGTGGTTTTTTTCTCTCTCTCATTAGTTACATTAGCTGCATTAGTTACTTATTCTAGATGATTTTACTCATACACTTCCTTACACTAGTTTGTTATAGCTATTACTTAATCTAGTTACAGTATTCATTGAAGGAATATCTGCTTTAGTGTAAAATACAGTACGTTTTAAGTTGTGTCCGCTTTAGTTTCTTCGTGCACGTTGTCGGCCATCGTTTCTGAATGTTGCTGCTGCCCGGGAAAAAGCGGCGTCTGCTGTCTTATCTAACCAGATTTAGTGTTCTTCGTCTTGTAGATGCTTCTATCCTGGATGTACGATAGAGCCGTTGTCCTTCCGCTGCCCTGCAGCGACCACTTCCTCACGGCATGCTCAGGTGTGTATATTACATCGCACTGGCAGCAATCCGTCTCTCGCTGTCCAAACCTTCGGAGATATGTCCCAAGGTAACCCATGACCAGTTGTGTGGTGAATGAATCCTTTGGAGGGATTCAAGAACTGCATTCTGAATCATTAGTCTATGTTTGGAAAGATGTGAGTTCTTCTCTCCGCTGTACTGGTGTTACATTCCTCAACCAGCGCTTTGCGAATCCGAAGCTCATTTTCCACTGTTGCTCCTGCGGTTTGTGATGGGCGATCTTTCCTTATCCAGCAGCAGGCTGCACGTCGTTTAATCTCCAGATCTAGGGAAAGTAGTCCCAACGTCACAAGTAGAGCACCCGTTGGTGTAGTAGAGAAGGCTACCGTCATATTCAACAGGACCTATCTTTATAGTCTTCTAACTTCTCTTTTCGCTGTCACAAAATGCAGTCGGTGCGCCCAGACCCTTGCTGCATGCCCCACTGCTGAGGCGAGGATCAAGTTGTTTTATGTTGAGTAACTCAAGTGCATCTTTGTCTGGGAGTTCTATTTCTGGTCTTCAGTTTCCCTGTATCACTATTGCGACGTCACTAAGGTGAGCTGTTGGAGTATGGGTTCCAGATCTATGTCCCAGAGTACTGGGCCGCACACTGATCCTGTGGACAGTAACCGCTTTGATCTTGATGGACCAGTCGTTCATGACAATAACTGCACAGTATAGCTGCTTAGGGCAGTTCTCTTGTTGAATGAAGTTCTCCAAACAGTGACGGCTGAAGGCTCCATTAATGTCGATGAAGATTCCGACGACGTACTTGATGTTGGATATTTCTACTGTATGATTAAACGCGTCTTCATAGGGCTTGCCTTTACGATCTAAATGCCGGGTGTGCATTCACTTCAGTGTTCCAAGAGGGAGGAAAGGGTCAACGTCTATGATAGCAGCATAGGGCTGGCCGTTACCCGTAAGTCTGGCTGGAGCGTACTTCGCCTCTTTGAAATTCGTCTTATACCTATTATTAAAAAACGTTGCTGTCTCGAGTTTTTAATATTGCGTAATTAATAATCTGTATTTAAATTGTATGTTCGTTTATAAAGTAAGTGTGTTAAATTAGGATTTTGACTTTAATTTTAATAAAGGTCATCTATTACGTGCCTTTATCTTTGTGTATATCCATCCTCTGGGCATCATTCCATTTTTACCTTAAACAACTAGAATTATTGCAGTAATTTTACCACGGTCAGTACCTAGCGTAACATATATCATAGATCTTATATCTAGAAAACAACAATGGAAAGAAATTGAACAGATCTGAGTTTTACTGTTACATTGTAGAGTCCATTAACAAAGAATGGCTAGCTACAGAAAGTAGAATCTACACTGCTTTAATACCAAGTATAGGGCCAATGCGTGTGAGATTGTTACTTGCTATTTACAAAGACGCCAGTCAAGGGCTATGAGAGTCAGATGTAATAAAGAATTGCACATCTAATGTGCAGTCACCCATAAGTAAACAACATTAACCTATATACTAATTCTATGTATTATGTGCTATTAGTTTGGTTACCTGTCTGTTTCCATTTACCATAACTTCCCTTTTCCTTTGGTAACAATATTAATATAAGTAAAATGTTCAGTGTTTTATTTGGTGTTACAAAAGTGACATAATACAATATAATATTCAGGACTATAATTATAATACCCAGTGTACAGTTAATCATAACATATTGCAGCATTTTTCACCATCGTGATTTTCGGGTGAGTAGCTAACCAAATATAGCTATTTACTCTTTGCAGTTAGTTATTTTCAGCCTAAAGTTTAAAACAATCAAACTACTTCGAATTCCAATGCATGTGTGTTCGTTTACAAAATGGCACTCGTTCGCTTGATATTTCTTAAAGACCCTTGATTGAACTTCTAGTGATATACTTTACGCTTGTATTCTAAAAAAGAAATTATTTAAGAGAACATACCACACCTGTTTGAAATATTCCGTAGCCTTTATGCTTGAAAGGTTGTAACTAATAAACACAATTTGTTTACATAATTTTCTACCAAAAACTATTCTTGCTTAAAATGCCGTGGCACATACCGCGTGGCCATCATCTGGCTTCTTCCAGTAGCTATCAGAAATCCGATCTGATCGGCTCGAGGCACTTAAAACGTTAGATTTTCACCCCGTTCGTTTCACTCAAGTCTGGCTGTGATTTGCTTTTTGAGGTAGTGTCAGTGATTGTGTTACAAAACTTAGTTTATTTGACTCCCTGCTTGAGCAAACGCATATCTGTGATTGTATTACCCCTCTCGCTTCTCATTGGTGGCTTTCTCATGGATTGAAGAACAGTCCCTTGGCCCTACAGTTGCTGGAGGAGAGGTAGTTATCGACAGCGTGAATGCTCTACGGGGGATCAGGCGAGGACTTGGCTGCCGGGTGCTGGCAGGGTCCTCCCTCTGTTGCCATTTCAGGGCTAGGCCCTCTACTGGCAGTGGGATGGGTTTAGGAATTGCGGGAGTTTGCGAGAGAGAGAGAGAGAGGTTTAAAAGAGGAATTGAGAGGAAATTCAAGACTAAATTTTTGGAATTTAGAGTCTGCCAAAAGAAAATTTAGGAGATGTAGAGCATCAACGGTGGTTTTTGGAGAGAGAGTAACGAAAGGGGGGAGGGGGAAAACTTTTTTTCCAAATTAAACGAGCAGTTGCTCATAAGTCAGTGTCAGTTGCGTCAGTCGTCAGGTGCCTAGAGTGAGTCTGGGGTGCTTGTAGAGCTCGCCTGGGTCAATGTCATATTCACCCAGGCCGCGGATGAGGGCGTTGAAGCTGGAGGTCAGCTTTGCATAGAAGGGAGCCGATAGGTAGTGGATGTGCTCGGCTATGGTCGGGATGTTGAGGTCTCTGCGGAGGGTGGCGTTTGGAATATACCAGGGAGAATCCGTGGCTATGCGGAGGAAGCGGGATTGAAGGGATTCCAAGGGTTTAAGGTTGGACTTGGCAGCAGCGCCCCAGACTTGGCAAGCGTAGGTCATTGTTGGTCTCAGGATCTGTTTGTAAAGTAACAGTTTGTTGGGTACTGAGAGGGTAGAGCATCGGCCACACAGCGGATAGAGCATCCCCACGCGTTTGTTGACCCTGGTCGAGATTTCCTGGAGGTGGGGCTTCCATGTCAGCTTGGAGTCCAGCTGGACACCCAGGTACTTGGCGGTGGACTGCCAGTGCGCATCCTCGCCGCCAATACGAATGTTGGGCATCAGCTGGATCCGTCTCCTGGAGAAGGTGATGGCCTGGGATTTTTGCCCGTTAAGGCGTGGCCTCCATCGGGAAAACCAGGTGGTCAACAGGTCGCCGTAGCGCTCTATCCTCTCAGTAGCAGCCTCTTGGTTCCTGGACGTCGAAAGGATGGCTGTGTCGTCTGCGAAGAGCAGGAGCTCGCAGTTTGGCAGTGACGGTAAGGTATTGATGTAGAGGAGGAAGAGTACGGGTCCCAGCACACTGCCCTGGGGCACCCTGGCTCTTACGGGATGGGTGGAGGAAGTAATGTCTTGGGAGGAGACGGCGAAGGACCTGCCGGTGAGATAGGAATGTAGGAGGTGTATGAGGTTGGACTCGGTAATGGATGAGTCTGGAAAGGAGACCCTCGTGCCAAACGCTGTCGAATGCTCTCGTAATGTCCAGGAACAGGGCGGGGACAAACTGCTTCCTGTTGAAGGCCGTCAGAACTGTTTCCACCAGTCGTTAATTCAGTTGTCAAGTTTATCCATTTCTTTAGCTATTAATGCTTTTTGATCGTCTTCTTCCTCGGCTTCAAAAGTTGGCATTTGCTATTTATTGGTTTCTTGGGTAATCAGGTTGCATATAATTCATATGTCAAAGTGCAAAGATGTTCTGGCAGCAGTTGCATTGTTGGGTTAGTATCCTAATCCACCAGTTTTCGGGAATTACGATATTTAAAACATTTTACTTTTGGAGAATTATGTTTGAATTTATACAGTACCTTTAGTAAAACTGTGCACATCACTCACTCTGTGTATGTTACAAAGTAACTGTTTCTGGATAAGACGAATCAAATGACATCAACATGGCGACAAGGCCCTTTGTTCTGGGCTTTTGCTTGTGTGTTAAGAAGGGATACGGTATAAGAAAGAGAGAGAGCCTAGTTGCATCACTGATTTTCTATTTTCTTAGATACTTGTATGTAACATCTTGGGCACAAGCAACACATTTGCAAATATGTGGTTTTAGTTAATTTCCTGATGTGGCGCTTACTGTCTTCTCACGGCAATTAAAGATAGATATCACCTGTTGAACCCAATACACGTCAGTGTAAATCATAGTATTATTGTAAAGGCTATTTTTCGGGCTACTAATTCTTGATATGCATGCGTACGAATATATTCTTTTGCATACTTGATCGATTGTAACCGAGATTTTGAATACCCAAATTTAATACAAGGGAAGTAGGTATACCTGTTTTAATGTATTCTTTCGTCCTCTTCTTGGGCTTGAGATATTAGATCGCCTGTGATACTATTGCCTCCATGTTCCTTTCCGTCCATGAATTGTTAAATGACAAGCATTATTGCGCTAACTGGATGTATAATTTGCAAATTGTATTTTTGGATATTTGTAGGATCATTTAAGTCAATTATGGTGTGCATTGCTCTAAACCATCAATTCAAACTCTTCCTCCTTCGCTAATCTGTATTCAGAGTGATCTGCACGTCATTCTGAACTTCATCTTTCAGGCCTTTCACATTTGTGGGTGGGAATTTTTGTCCAGGTCACAGAATAGTTTAACTGAAAGTTTTGGCAGGTCTAGAGAAACTGTTTTGAAAGTTTTTCTATTTGTTTCATTATTTATACATTGTTCATATTTGATATTGAACGTCCTATTTCAAGCTTGGTATTTGTGTACAAACTATAATAAACTTTAATTGCTCGCTGGCCAATCATATAGAAAATAAATTAACAGTTTCTAATCAGTGGGGCATCTGTTATGCACTTTACACTATACACTTAACTTCTTATTTCAAGAATTTCTCATCCTTGGTTGGGCCTGGGTGCCCCAGGTTAAGAAACTGCCATTTTATTGCCAATTTCAGTAAGTCATATATAAAATAGTTTTGAATTTTTAAAGTACTTAACTGTTAGCTATACACGGTTTTCATTTAAGATTTAACTCCGTTTTCAAAAATTTTCTTATCCCTGTGTGTGTGTGTGTGTGTGTGTGTGTGTGTGTGTGTGTGTGTGTGTGTGTGTGTGTGTGTGTATATATATATAAATGATTCGCGGAAATGTATGTACGCGCATCACTTCCTCCCCAATCAATGTTAAGGTAACGCAACAGTTTATCGAGACTGAATCAACGCAGCAGTGAAATTCAAATACATTTTTTATGTATTAACTGTCTTTTCCTTACTCCTATCGCTTAAAATAAAGAAGCAAAGAAGATTTCCTGACAAACTCCGAGATTAAGCATTTATTTATTTGCGTTGGATGGCCGTAGTACTGCTCTATTTTTCCTCCAAAACCAATGTTAAGGTAACGCAACAGTTTATCGAGACAATGATGCAACGCAGAAGTGAAATGCAAATACATTTGTGTGTATTAACTGTCCTTTCGTACCTCATAGCGTTTAAAATAAATAAACAAAGAAACTTTCCTAGTGGCGAACATCTAAAGTACGTACTTATTTATTTGCCACTAGATGCCTACAGTGCTGCTCCATTTTTCTCCCCCATTCAATGCTAAGGGAATTCAACCTGTTATGTAGTCAATGATGCAACATAACTGTGAAAATCAAATATATTTCTTATGCATTAAATATTGTTTCCTCGTTCACGTCATTCAAATAAAGAAATAAGCATATTTTTGTTGTACTTCTTTAAAATGAAGAAGTTATAAACTATGCACATAACCATCTTTGCATTCTGGAAATGGCGGAGAAATGACAGGACCCGGATAGTAAACCATTTAAGATTAAGTTATTATTAGAGATGTTGGTTATTTGAGGTTATGTTGTACATGAGCTAGCTAAAGAACATGATGATATCCCCGTCACCATAACACTGATTTGCGTTGCTCTTAATATGTTGATCAAGTAGTATTTTGAGTTAAATGAATGAATTTAATATAAAAACTATCACCAATAAAGACTTATCAATTGCCCAACCAGAACTACTTGCTCTTTAGTTTTGTCAATGTTAGCTTTAAAATGGCTGTTTTGACATAGGAGAAAATAAAGTAATATGTGGAAAACATTAAGAGTAAAGGAAAGGAGGAGATTTGGAAGAAGCATGAATGTTACTTTGTGACATTCTCCTTAATGTAATTAATTCATTGCCTATTTCAGCGTTTACCTGCCACACTATGGAAGTGCTGCCCTTGTTGATATTATGCCAACGCAATCCCTGCTTACCCGCGCTGCTAGCTGCATATGTCACCCTCTCCACACTACCTTATGGGTTCGCTGACTTCGTCCTTCTCGCATTACCAACTATATATGCTACATTGCGCCGACCACTGCTCTTCATTGCGCTTTTCAGATGCAAAGATATTATTAGGCATTGGCAATGGAAAACTCCTGTTGATGCTTCTACTGGCCTCATTTCGTTTCCACCAAATTGTTGTCACTTCAGAAGATCAAAGGAAGAATAAATTTCGAAAGTGTTCCCAAATTTTGGTGTAAATTTTACTTGGTTGAGCGAACGAACCATTTTAGTAGCAACTAATAAGAATGTAGATGATTTGAATATAAAAATTCATTGTAAAATTGATAGACAAATGCATTCATTTAAGTCGATCTATTCCATTATCATTCCAAATTAAGTCGTCAATTATCTCACTGAATTCCTAAATGCATTGGATTTGTCAGGATTCCGCCACACAATTTATAGGTCAAGGTTGACTCGGTAATAATTATGGTACGCAATCTCAATCAGCCGAAATTGTGCAACGGAACAAGACTTGCTGTTGAAACAATTATGAAAAAATTCATTTTAGCTACTATAATCATAGGAAAGTTCAAAGGCAAGATGTGATTATTCCTAAAATACCACATGCCAACCGACTTTCCTTTTGAATTTAAGCGTATTCGGTTTCCGGCGCGCCTTATTCGCAATGACAATATACCATGAATTTCCGTGTTTTTCACATGGGCAGTTGTAGGTTGCGTGCTCTAGAGTTCACAAAATTTCGATGCTATTTATTTTCTCTCCGGAAGGAAAATTGTACATTACAGGGCATTGCAATAAAGTATTTTCAAATTATTTAATTGCATACTATATACATAAGATTTTGTTCAAGTTTTTTCATTAGGTACACCACCCGTGCGAAGTCGGGGCAGGCAGTTAGTGTATGTGTGTGTGTGTGTGTGTGTGTGTGTGTGTGTGTGTGTGTGTGTGTGTGGCTGTATGTGTATATATATTATATATATGCAGAAATTATCTTTGAAGTTTTAGTCGATCTTTAGTTCATTATTTTATCTTTTGAATTTCATATTAAAGTTGTGGTATCCAAAAAATAAGAAACAGTTCTTCAAATATTAGAGGAACATTTTGTACAAAGCTTATAGGGCATCTTAAATAATTATTTTTTAATAATTCACCCCGATATTGACTTTGAAAGCTAAAATACTGATTAATTCTAAAATGTGGGTGATTTTCTTCCAGTCTTAGCAGATTTATGATATAATTGTGTCAATGGGTGTGTGTGTGTGTGTGTGTGTGTGTGTGTATATATATATATATATATATATATATATATATATATATATATATACAGAAACACAATATAGAGAATGAGAGATAAAGAAAGTTTGTTATTTATACCTTTTACTTTTGTTAACTTCATCAACTACTACCATTATTATTGCTCATAAAAGACTTAGGCTAACCAACATTGTGACAATGCCATCCGCATGTGCGATTTTCTCATGTTCAATCTGGTATGCGGTAGTAGAGCTGGAATGTGAGACATCGTAATTGAATGTGCAAACAACGGCGGGACGAAAACGGAAACTTCGGAGCATAACTCATTGACATCATGATTCTTTCCGGATATTGGAGATGTTTCTCGAAGCTTCGTATTTACCATCTTCAACAAGCTTCCAGAAATTCTGTGTTGCTATTTTCTTGCTCTAAAATGAGGAAGAGTTACTGTGTGGAGTTGTGTTGAGCACTTTACTAAGTTGAAAGTGTGGTGCGCGAGTCATGCACGGCGTGCAGCTGTAAACTGTCTAATTAAGTAAACTATTTGCAGAATTGTAACTATGCACTTGTTGAGCTAATAAAGACATTTGTTACAGTGGTGTCAGGAGTAGCATTAAGAAGCAAGAACGGAAGAGACGTTTAAAAAATTTAAGGAGAAGATGGGCAAGATTGGAGGTTAAAGGAAGACTGAAATCCTCATTAGAGAAGAAGCTCGTGGAAATGAAGACCGGAAAGGAAACATCAGTGGAGAAGAACAGAAATGAAATGTCCACAATGAAAACGGAACTTTGTACCATAATCTATGAAGCATTAGCTGACGTGAATGACGACGTGCAACATCTTCGAGAAAAACTGTAAAGCTTCGGAAAAAAGTGGAAGACTTTGGCGGAACGATGAAAGACCACCACTAACCCCTTAGTGCTATGATGCAGCCGTGACTTGGCCTGCTGAGTCGAGCATCCAGTTGGCCTTATCAACTAGTGACAGTATCGGGCGACATCTTATCTATGCTGAAGGAGCGGAAACTGGGTTGGAGCACCGTGAGCCAATGCGAGATCATCGTGAGGAGGACTGAGGGTGTTATAATAGGCTTAGATGTCCTCAGGAGCGAAGAGGTGGCAGTCGAGCTCAGCTGCAGGGTTTTGTGAATCGGCCGAGATAATGTGTGGCTCCGAGCATCTGCAGAATGATCCTACAGGACGGTGTAGTTGTGCCCGCAAGAAGCGAAGTGGTGGTGAAGGCGCATCTGGAAACCCAAAGGTACAGGAACATGTTCTGGACCAGAGGATATCGGGCCCGACATGTTTACCCTGCCGTTTGAAGAACCCCTGAGTCTACTGAACCCGATGGAGATCTATCGGGACATCCAGGCGAAGAGCGAGCCAGCTATGGGTATAACGACGCGCAAGGAACAGCCCTGGCTGAAACAATTGCTGAAGAGAACGGCCGACCGTCTGACCACTTTACAGCTAGACAGTTTGTGGCATCTACTAAGCGAATAACAGTCTGTCTTCCATGAAGGGAACCGCGATTACGTTTATATACCAAGTACTCCGCAACGTCGACACCGGAGATGCGCGACCTATCCAGCAAAAACCAATACGTGTTCGACTGCAGAAGCAGAAGTACAGGACATATTAGGGAATATTAAGTCTAGGGGAATCATTGAGAAGTCCAACAGCCTTTGGTGCTCTCCTGTTGTATTGTGATGAAGTAGAACGGCGAGCTACGCTTCTGCGTGGATTTTAGGAAGCTCAATGCCGTCACTAAGTGAGAATGTTTCACCTTACCCTGGATTGACGACACGTTAGGTACACTTTCCAGCGCCCTGTGGTTCTCGACATTGGATTTGAAATCAGGATACTGGCATGTTGCCTTAGATCCTAGAGAGATACACGCTAGATACACTTGCTAGCGCCCAGTGGTTCTCCACGTTGGATTTGAAATCAGGATACTGGTATGTTGCCTTAGATCCTAGAGAGATACACGTTAGATACACTTGCTAGCTCATTGTGATTCTCAACATTGGATTTGAAATCATGTGCCTTAGATTTTAGAGAAAAGCAGAAGACCGCATTTTGAACTGGCAAAGGGGTTTGCACTTTACGGTAATGCCCTTTGGCCTGTACAATGCGCTAGACACCTTACGGAATCAGCGATAAGAGTGTTGACTTTCGATACCTGCTTGCTCTATTTGGATAACAGCATCATGGGTAGTAACTTTGAAAAATATGTCGGAATCCTGACAAAGATACGGAAAAGATTGTAGGCATGTAACTTGAAACTGAACATGAAAATGTGTCAATCCTCCTGCAAGGAAGTAAACTACCTGGGACATATAGTCTCGCCATCTTGAGTGCCCACGAGTCCGGAGAAGACTCGTCCAAAAGAAGACAAACCTGAGCTGCGAGGTTTCCTGGTCCTATGCAGCTACTATCGTCAGTTCGTCACAGGTGTCTCCAAAATCGTGAAACGCCCACCCATCTGACGCAAGAGCTCTGCCTTATGTGCGGTCAGAAGAGTTAAAAGCCGCGTTCCAGATGTTAAAGTCAGCGCTCTGCAGTGCATATATTTTGGGATTTCCACGAACTGGTGGTGATTTTATTGTAGATGCCGATACAGCGACGCCGGCTTTGGTGGCGTTCTACTACTTATCCAGAATGGCCGGGAGTGGGTAATTGCTTACTGCAGCAATGCGCTCTCCAAAGGAGAAAAGAGCAACTGCTTTACATGAAGAGAACTCCTAGTAGTATTAAAAGCACTGGGGCACTTCCACAATTATGCTCAGCCATTTCTGCTGATGGCTCACCACTCCGCCCTCGCCTGCTATTTAGTTTCAAGAATTTGGAGAGACAGACAACCTGTTGGGTCCAGAGGCTGCAAGAATGAAACTTTACATCAGATCATCGCAAACGAAGGAGCCACTCTAATGCGGATGCCATGTACCGAGTACCCCGTCCAGAGGAATGCGGCACTAACGTGGAAGAAAAGCAGTGTCCCGCAGCTGTCCGTGTTATTTCAACGGTGTCTGCAACTGGATGGGATAGTGTAGGTATAGAAGGGAGCAGTTGGTGCACGCTGCCTTGGGCCCACTGATGGGAGTAGAGGCCGGTTGTAGGGCGAGCTGGGAGGTCATCATACCAAGGAGTACTGTGTACAAGTCCTACTGGGCCCAATGGGACTGAGTTAGGACTAAAGACTCCTCAGAATATGGGTGTCAATTTATGGGAAGACCCAAAGAGAGTAGCTGATACTTCCGTGAATAGATCGCGGAAGCACTTGAGGAAGTACCAGTGGGTACTTCAGGAGGACATCTACAACCGAACCTTTTCAAGTTCTGACAACGGTACTACTGGCTGAGAATACGGGTAGACGCCGCCAATGTGTGCAGCAAGTCGCGGCCCATGGACCAGGAGTTGGGATCGCATGCAGTAGCATAACGCCCTTGAAAATCATATCCACATACATAGCTGGGCTATCCCCGGTGCCCTACAAGGGCAACAGGTATCTATTGGTTACCATCCCTAACCATCAACACGGTCCGATTTCAATTCCAGATGACCGATTGTCGGATTTGCAATGGACAAAGCTGCCCAGGGGCGGGTTTTCTCCGGGTTCTTCGGTTTCTCGCATTCCAATCGTGCTCCATGTTTATTCAATGTATCACAAGTGACATCGCCTGTGGTGCTTTAAATGTTGTCAAAAAACATCCCTAACCAAGAGGCATGGCCATCACAAGCTGCCTCGTGGAGAATTTTTTTTCGCTATGGGGTGTCAATAGAGATACACAGTGATCAGAGCATGAATTTTGAATCCAGCCTCATGCGGGAAATGCTGGAGCGACTCTTGGAGTGTACAAAATGTCCACAATACCTCTTGGCCCAGAGTTTCATGGCATGTTCGAACGGTATATTAAGATCCTAGAAGAACACTTGAGAAAGGTTGTGATCAATGACCAGAAAGACTGGGATCTGAGGGTGCCACTTTTCTTGCTGACCTCCTTCCCTTCGACCCACAACATCACTGGACTGGCACCGTCCAGTTTGGTTTTCGGTAATGAACTGCAACTACTATGCGACCTGATGTTCGGGAATTCTTTTAAAACAGATCAGCCAACAGCCGCTTCGTGGAGCAACACGTAGACCGACTTGATGACATGCATGACAAAGCCCGTCAAAACATCCCGGAGGAGAACTATCGGATGAAAACCCGTTACCTCCTGCAGATCAACAAGCGAGGTTTCCAACAAGGTGACTTGTTTTGACTACATCGAGCTATCTGGACCAAGAGACGCTATCACAAACTTCAACAACCATAGCAATAGCTTGTGGTGAAGAGGATAAATTATGCCATCTTTCGTATCCAGAGGCTTCACTGAAGGAAGAAACTGGTGATTCATTTGGGTCGTCTAGCCGACTACGATGGTGCTGGACGGAACCGCAGTGTGACAATGCTGACCACGTGCAACGTTTCTCTGGTATGTGGCAGTGGAGCTGGAATATGATATGACAGTTGGAGGCGTATATAATGGCAAGATGAAACTCGAGACTTCGGAACCTGACATATCTCCATCGTAATTCTTTCTCAAATGTTCGAGATGTTGCTTTAGGCTTCAGTTTCTGCTACCTCTGATGACTTTCCAGAAAGGCTGTGACGTCATTTTAGGCTATAAAGATGAGGAAGAACTGTAGTGAGGAGTTGTGTTGTGAGTTGTACTCCTGTCATGTGACTGGAGTGTTACGGAGAGGTAAGCGAGCCCTGGACGGCGTGCAGTTGTAAACTGCCAACAGTCTAACATTAAGTGAACTATTTTGAGCAGTGATTTAAATACTTTATTTGTAACTAATGATTGAGTCAACAACTACATTTATTACAATCTGATATTCGAGAGAGGGAAAGATCGTGATGGTTAGAAGAATGGATAGCTTCTACCCCCATTTAAAGTAAAACAGGCGAGATTCAAAGAATTATATTTCCGTGTCATGGAAGGTTTTTACAGAAGTGTTGGAGCTATGTTACATAACTGTAAAGAGATGGAACCTAAATTGTCAGAATTTCACATAGGATTTAGGAAAGGAAAGATGACTGTTGATAATCTTGTTATAATTAGAACACTAGTAGATATATACTGAGTAACAAAAGAGCCTGATCAGCTTTTTCTGATCTGGAGAAAAGTTTTGGTGCAATCATCAATGAGAAATTATGGACAAAATCAGCTCATAGAGCAGTAGACGGCGGAAGGCACCGATCTGCAGTTCACAGAGGGGCACAGCAATGTGTAAGCGTTTCTGGTGAAAAAATGGCTGACCTAACAGCAGTACAAAACAACCAAATATTTAATCCTTTTAAGCCGGAGAATTTGTTTTGTTTTTCTTTTCTTGTACTAGAGAAAGGGGCTCAAAGTGTTCTAATGCAGCAAAACTTTAAATCAATAGAAGAGATGCTATTTAAAATGAAATTACACATGTGCATAGTAAATAATATCAGGAATATGCTGGTGAAGTGCTCACGCAGCTAGTAAGCCAACACAAGGAAAGGTATACAGTAAACTAATTAGTTTCACGTTCACATAATGTAACAATGTCTTCTTAGTTTAACAGATAACTTTATCACTAATGTAGGAGCAAAATATACACCTGTTTGCTTGTCAGCTGGAATAGTGACCCGCAGCACTCAACATCTTGCTCAAGTTCTTACGAATCAACTTCCGGAAAGATGTGGTCAGTTTATTGCATTTCTGCTTTCTCTGGATGAATGCACTGATGTTTGTGGCACGGCACACTTTGATATTTTCAGCATACGGCAAACAAAGAACTAGAAATTACAGCAGAAGTTATAGATGTAATTTCGGTTGAAGACACAGCAACAAGTGCCGATATCGTAGCATGCTTAATGAAAAGGATAGATAACTTCAGTCTTCCATAGAATTTTCTGTTTTCGGTTGCCACATATGGTTGGTCTTAATATTCTCTGGTTCGGTGCCTGCAACAGAAACTTAAGAACCAGCTTTCAGATACACAGGGTACTTTTGTTCATTGCTTAATACGCCAGGCAATTTTTTGCAGCCAAACTCATAAATTTATGATAAACATGAACACTTTGATAAAAAACTGTAAACTTCATTAGGGAATGCTGTCTCAACTATCGGCGGTGTAAAGCGCTTCTAGTATGAACATACTATAGTGATATCCCTTTTCACTGTATGGTGGGATGGTTAAGCAGGGGTCCTTAAAATGGCGAAAGGCTCTTTAACTCGAAAGGAAACATCCATACTTAAAAACACTACTCAAAACGGGACCATTATGCAGGACTCGGAACCATCAAAAGCTCCATCAGGCAATAAACACTGTGTGATTTAGTTATGGAATTGAACAGACAAACCTAATTGAGCAGATATAATCAGGAAGCAAAAGACAACAAGAGCCAAAATTAAATGTATGCTACATTTTCTATTTAAGGCAAAACCAAAAACATTACAATGTAAGAGACAGAAGGATGGCATTACAACAAAGTAAAATAAACCAAACCGCAAACTAAACAGTGATTAATGGAATATGAAGAACTATCTCCGTCACAGCCGGCAACCTCACCAAGCAAAACGGTGCAGGAAGTCTGTCAAACGATCGCCTATCTCCAGAACCAAAGCGAACAAGATGATTGAAAATAGAATTTATTAAATCCCATTCAAATTAAGGATCTTATTGAAACGATCCTTTTATTAAACAAATCATTAATATATCTATTTGTTCAATCTATTTAGGTCCAAAAACATATTTATATGAAGTTACCAGATTATTCTGCAAAGTGTAACATCACATGTACTGTATACATTAATTTTCCTATTAAATAGCATTAAGGATCTGCAGAAGTAATATCATACAGTCCTTTTCATCCCAGAACAGGGTTCACACGTTACAGGCAATAGTATGGTGAATGGCAGTCCACACTAGTCATTCAGAGAATTGAAGATATGCTATATTCAAGGAATTGTTCAAGAAAATCCGAGTAAAGCAGTACACACATAAAAACTAGTGCACATCTGGAAAACACTTATCAAGAATCGTTTAACTTATCCTAAACTAACCTATTCCAAATCTAATGATCCTAAACTACTCTCTTATCATATGAATGCTCAACATCATGACCGATTAGTAATTAAATACAACAATTAATTACTTTTAATGTAACGTAGATGACGTCATAATATTCTGTATCTAATCCGCTATCACTCGTGCACCTGTGATATATTTTTCGGTTGGATGTGAGTGGAAGGGAAAATACTGTGACGTAGCATCAGAAATAAAATATAATGGAATGCCGGAAGTTACTGGTAGCTATATTTGTTTTTAAGCGCTATCCGTCTAACATGTAAATGTTATGGACGGTTAGGATCATATATTAAGTTAGGTTAGGTTAGGCTAGCCTAGGTTCTGTTAGGATCGATGCATTCCTCTGCCGTTTTTATTTGCCAGCGTGCGGGTCTTGAAAAGCCACAACTAAACAATATGCACACGTGTTAGGATTTACATGTAAAACTAGTAATACATTTTGAATTTGAGCAAAATGTAGAGTTTTTATTTTTCGGTATTATCATGTTTTGTTGATGCGACGGTTTCTGAAAATATCTTAAATGAAAAAAAAAGTATTTAGTTAAAAACTGCACTAAAAACTATTAATGCATTTTGAATTGTAACAACATCGTAGAGTTTTTAGTCTTTCGATAATATTAAGGTTATGTCGCGGAAGAGGTTCCGGGAAATGTCTTAAATGAAAAAACTTGATTTTTTTTTTTTTTTTGGTACTAGTAAGGTTATGTTCGTAGAGGTTCTGTAAAATGTCTTAAGTGAAAAATATGAGACTGTATTTGGCATCTGCACTGAAAAATCTAATGTGATCCATTCACATAGCTTTCTGTACATCGCTGTAAGAAATTGTTGTTAAATTGCTTATTATTCGCTCTAATTTACGATAATCGAGATAAGCATTAGCAGCAATTGTCTTAATTACTTTCTTCCTTGATAGTAGAAAGTAAATGAAGGCATACACCAGCTAAAGCGATAGTGACATTTTTTAAAGGCGGTTGCCATGTGGTTGAAATCCGTTTCTATACATGACAAATTTCCGTGTGGGAAAAGTTTAAGTATTTTAAATCTGAAACAAATAAGGAGTATCTCACAAACTGTCAACGGTATGAAAAAAGCGTATCTCACATAAATTGTGTATTTTAACGAGATCTAAATTTTTGCGTAGTATTTATGTCTATCTTTTATGGTCTACCAGTTACGTAAAACTCAACGAAATTCAGCCAGAATAAAGAGGTATTCAGAGATTATTACCAGAAAATTAAAGTTATACATTTTATTTGCCATGTAAACATTTGATATACGGCACTTTAATCAAAATCGTTGAACCATTTTTGAGAAAATCAAAATATTGGAAACATTTACCATGTAAAGGGTAGTTTGGAGTGGGAAGATTTTTTTAGAAATTTCGTGTCCTATACCTGGAAAATACTAAATCTAAATACCAAGATTGATATTTTATCGATTTTTTGTTTTTGCTTTATCGTGTTTACAGACACCCGGACACACACACAAACAGACGTCCATTTTTCTAAGAGACGGATGTGTTCCATTCACATAGCTTTCTCTACATCTCTGCAACAAATTATTGTTAGAAAGCTTTTACTTCTATTTATTTCATGCTAATCGAGAAGAGATTAGCAGCAAGTAACAGTCTTATTACTTGCTTCCTTGTAAGTAGAAGCGCAATAAAGGAGTACCATCAAAAGCGGGTTGCAATGTGACTGACGTTCCTTTGTATGGACAAGAGTTGACAAATTTTTGTATGAGAAAGGTATACGCAATATCTCAAAAATGACCAATTCCAAGCAAAAATGTATGTAACATAACTTGTGTGTTTTAACGTGCTCTATATTTTCTGTGAGGCAAGTTTTTGTGAATCCTTTACGGTTTAACAGTTATATAATATTTCGTAAAGTTCATCCAGAATAAAGTAGTCTCTATAGACTATTCCTAGAAAATTAAAGATATACATTTTATTTTCAGGTAAATATCTTTAATATATGATATTTTAATCAAAATAGGGGCATTTTTGAGAAAATCAAAGTTTTCGAAAAAAGATAATGTAAAGAGTAGTTGGGGGCGGGGCAATTTTCGAGTCGCATCCTTGGAAGATACCAAACTTGAATACCAAGTTGATATTCAATAATCTTTTCCTTTCTGATCTATGCTATCCACAGGCACACACGCACACACGGACTTTTTCTAAAAATGCCTTTTTTTTTATTCAGGGGACCCAAAACATGTATTTCCGGTGAAATCTCGGTATCGAATTTTTGGGTGGAATGTAATACCTTCTCTGTACACTATATACATAGTATAAGTAGACAAATTAAAAATAGTAATTTAAATTTGAGCAAAATAGTAGAGTTTTAATTTTTCGATACTAGTAAGGTTATGTTGTCATGGAGGTATCTGAAAATGTCTTAAATGCAAAATGTGAGTATGTATTTAGAATCTGCTCTGAAAAATGTTAATACATTTAGAATTTTATTAAAATTGTAGATTTTTTATTTTTTCGGTACAGCAATTATGTTGTCGTGGAGGTTTTGTAAAATGTCTTAAATGAAAAATATGAGTATCTAGTTGCGATCTCTACTGAAAAATAATAATATATTTTGAGCTTTACGAAAGCCAAAGTATTGATTGTTCGCTACTATCATCTGTTGTAATGTGATGCTTTCTGAAAATACCTTAAATGAAAAATGAGTACGTAGTTGGATCTGCACTGAAAGACACTAATACATTTTGAATTTGAACAAATTGTAGAATGTTAATATTTTTGGTACTAGGGGGTTAACGCCATAGAAAAGCAGGAGTTTTGCTTGAAAGTCGGCGTTTATCCTTTGTTGTGGGGATGACGGTGGTCAGCTATTTCTTTATTTCTATAACGGGAAAGAAAGAGCCTTTGTTAATAGCTTAGCTGGGGGTTTTTGTGGGGTGTAATGCCCTTCTCCCCACCTGCCTGGAATTTGATATTTCTCCCGCGGATTTTGTTATATTGGCTTCAGAAGTGGATGTGTGTTAAGTTAGATTTGTGTCCACACACGCGTACTAAATAAGTATTACTAATGCATTCTCGCTATATTATTCTCACTCTATGTTATTTATATTTGGCCTAAATTGTGAAAGCCGAGCTGCTAATGTGGATATATTTTCCGTTAATATGCTAGTTTTTTATGTCCAAAGTTTGAGATCTGAGTCCATGTTTATGTAAGTGTGGGTGCATGAATGTGTGTGTGTGTTCGTATGTGTGTATTTCGAGAATTCTTCAGTATACTGTTTGTGCTCAGTGTGTATGAATACAAGGATGTCATTGTGTGTGAGTGTGTGTTTGTTAGTTTTTCTGTTTATGTATGTTTCGATATCCCGAAATGTATGCTTTTGTTTTTCTGTTTATGTATGTTTCGATATTCCGATTTGGATTCCCAGGTGAGCGTGTTTGTTCATCGTAGCGCTCTTGTTATGCATTTTTTTTTTTTAAACAGTACCGGAGTCTGATCAGGACTCCGGCGCTGTATCCCTTTTACATTTACCCCCGTAGGTTTTACTGATTACTGGTTTTACTGTTCCTTTACAAACATAGACATATTGCACAAACATATAACACCCATGCCCAAGGCGGAACTCGAACCCACGATCCCCTGCCCACGAAGCACCAAAGCGAGACGCTTTAGCGAGCGTGCCATGGGGACCGGCTGCATTTGGATTTGTGGCAGGCAGGCCGGCAGGTAGGTAGGTGTCTGTATTCCTTCTTTTTAGTTTCAATTCTAAGCTAATTTTCTATTTTCTCATCTTTCTTTCGTCTGTCTTCTGTTTACTCTGGCAAGCAAAGAGATATTCATTTATTTTACACCACGACTGGCTTTTAAAGAACTTTATTATTCGCTTGGAATATTGTATTCCCTTATTTCCCTTCTACTTATAAAGAATCAAGGAGTCACACATACAGCAGTCGCGAGTTCGAATCTCGCTTAAGGTCAGTTATCCGGATAAGGTTTCCTCATCCTGAGAAGACGAATGTCGAGTAATTTAAATATCCATGGACCACGAGATCATTTGAACATCCTTTCTCCGATTTCATTCATCGTCGGATATGACCAAATAGGTTAAAGGACGTTAAGCTAACAAAAATAAATAAATGAATAAAGAAAGTAAAAAGAAATAAGACCAGTTGAGCTGATGTTTATTATGATGTAGTTAAGGAATAATGTTTTGTAAGAATCTGAATGGAACTCGTCAGAGAATAATGTAAACTGTGTAAACTAAAGTATTTATTAATGAATGACCTGTCATTTGCTAGAATCATATCAGCTCCGCCGGTTTGCCAGAATTTCGTCACTAGGAGTTCTCTACATGCCTGTAAGTATACTGACATGCAGCTGTATGGCATTAAGCACATTAAAAACTGGTGGGCTTTGAATCCGGGATCTTGAGATCAGAAGTGCAAACTCATGTCACTATAACACTAATATATAAAGATGTCGTCGAAGAAATTTTATTAGCCGTAAAAGCATTCTATTCCAGAGCTTACAGTTTAGGCGTCAGTTAATACTTTCGGCTGTCATTTTCCTCAAATATCTTATTTTTTATACCTACAATTTAATATAAACTAAAATAATATTTTGCAGATCGTTTTAGGTGCTGTGCATTCCTGTTGATTAGAAAGTGTTTAATTTTTCCAGCGTTTATATTCCATTGTTTTCTAATATAACCTAATGATTTTTAGCAAATATTTTTAAATGGCCACCGTTAAATAAGGATATATAACGCAATTCACATACTATGTGACAAAAACGCAAAGAGTAAATAACATAAAAAAGGCAATTCAAGAAACAAATGGAAGACAAGATCGATTTTAAAAGCGTCAGTCACCTCTTTGCTGAAGTATTAAATCATGGCCATCTGTGCATATTCCTTCCAGACATTACTTATACTGTTTTCTCACCTAAAGTCTAAGCCCACACAGAAATTGGGTCCTGAACAGATTGGACGTTTAGGAAAGTGTAGTCAAAAACTGTTTCAATGATGACATCCTGTTCATGATACATTAAATATTTCTGCTAATTAATCTGTCCTAAATAGTTTGAAAAAAACAATAAAACTCATATCAAATATATGTAAGTTATGATAAAGAGTATTAAAGAAAGAAAGTTTGAAAAGCCTGAAGATAGTAGATTTCACCCAGGTGGTTTTAAATGCCACAACAACATCAAGAAACATCGGCAAAGGCGAAGCAGCGATGAGAGCAAATTAATTTATATATATATATATATATATATATATATATATATATATTCATTTATATATATATAAATGAATCGCCGAAATGTACTACGCGCATCACCTCCAAACGGCTGCACCAAATTGAACATTTCTTTTTTTTTTTAATGTGTCCGTTATTGCCACGACAAGATTTTTGGAAAAGAAAGGATTTAAAAATATTACTGGAAGCCTTTAAAGTTTCATAATATGAATAATAACAGTGCCAAGGGAACGAATTTCGGTTATTAGACGCCAGATGGCAGTGGAAGCACGGTTATTTGTTGCTAAATGGTCGTAGTAGTGAAATATGTTTCCCTTCCCATTCAATGTTAAGGTGACGCAATACTTTATCGGGACAATGCACGCAGCAGTAAAATTCAAACACATTTGTGTGCATTAACTGTCCTTTCCTTACTCCTGACGTTTAAAATAAAGAAGCAAAGAAGCTTTCCTGGGCACGAAAAATTAGAATTAGTACTTATTTATTTGCGCTAGATGGACGTTTTAGTATTTCACCCACCCATTCAATGTTAAGGCAACACACCAATTTATCGAGACAATGACACAACGCAGCAGTGAAATTCAAACACATTTTTATACATTAACTCTCCTTTCCTTATTCCTTTCGTTTAAAATAAAAAAAAAAAAAAACTTTCCTGGCGACGAACACCTAGAGCAAGTACTTATTTATTTGCCACTAGATGGCCCTAGTAGTATTTTTCCTCCGCATTCAATATTAAGGTAACGCACCAGTTTATCGAAACAATGACGCAACGCAGCAGTGAAACTAAAATACGTTTTTATGTATTAACTATCCTTTTCTTTCTCCTATCGTTGAAAATAAAGAAGCAAAAACGCTTTCCTGGCAACGAACACCCAGAGTAAGTACTTATTTATTTGCCACCAGATGGCCGTAGTACTGCTCAATTTTTCCTCCCCATTCAATGTTAAGGACACGCAACAGTTTATCGAGACAATGACGCAACGCAGCAGTAAAATTCAAATAATTTTTATACTATAACTGTCCTTTCCTTACTCCTATCGTTTAAAACAAAGAAGCAAAGAAGCTTTCCTGGCAACGAACACATAGAGTAAGTACATATTTATTTGCCACTAGATGACCGTAGTAATGTTCAATTTTTCTTTCCCATTCAATGTCAAGGAAATGCACTCGGTTGTGGAGTCAATGACGCAAAATAACACTGAAAATCAAATATATTTCTTATGTATTAACTATCGTTTCTTTGGTCACACCGTTTAAATAAATAATTAAGATTTTCTTTTTTAATTCTTTAAAAAGAGCAAGTTATAAACTATGCACATGACTAATAATCCTTATTGGAATCTGGAAATGGCGGAGAAATGACAGGCCCCGGAAGTAAATCATTTTAGGTTAACTTCCTATTAAAAATATTAGTTATTTGGGGTTATGTGGTACATGAGCTAGCTAAAGTTGATTTCATCAGAACATGAAGATAACCCGCATCACCATTACGCTGAAATTGCGGTCATCTTAATACATTTGATCAAGTAATATTTTGGGTTAAATGTATAAATTTAATACACAAAGCTATCATCAAATAAAAAGTTTATCACCTCACAACCAGATCTACTTGCTTTCTAGTTATGTAATATTTAGCCTTAAAGCTGCTTATTTGACATAAAAGAAAATAAAGAAAGAGGTGGACAATATTAGGACGGAAGAAGGAGATTCGGGAAAAGCATGAATGTTACTTTGTGAGTGTTTCCTTAATGTAATTCATTATACCAATTTTTATACCGCCACAATATGAAAACGCTTTCATCATTGTTAGGCCAACGACATCCTTGCTTACCCATGCTGTTAACTGTATATGTCATCCTTTGCACACTATCTTATGTGTGCACTGATTTGATTTATCTCGCAATACTAACAATATATGCTACATTGCGCACATCATTGCGCTTTGCAATTGCAAAGGCATTATAAGACATTGCCAATAGGAAAGTTCCTGTTGATACTTCTACTGGCCTCATTTCGTTCCCATCTAATTTTTTTCACTTCATAACGTCAAAGGAAGAATTAATATCGAAGGTGTTCCCAAATATTGGTGTAAATTACAAAAGGTTTGCTTGGTTGAGCGAACGAGCCATTTTAGCAGAAACTAATAAGAATGTAGATGATTTGAATATATAAAATCAGACTAAATTTTATAGAAAATACATTCATTTAAGTTGATCGTTTCCATTACCTATCCAAATGAAGTCGTCAATTGTCTAACTGAATTCGTAAATTAATTGGATTAGTCAGGATTCCACCACACAATTTACAGCTCAAAGTTGATTCGGTAATAATTATGCTACGCAATCTCAATCAGCCGAAATTGTGCAACGGAACAAGACTCGATGTTAAAAAAAAAAAAATGAAAATGTTGATTTAATGTACTATAATGAGAGGAACGTTCAAAGTGTAGGATAAGCTTATGCCAAGAATGCCTTTTGAATTTAAGCGCGTTCAGTTTCCCGTGAACCTTGCATTTTCAATGACAATAAATCCCAAAGTCAATCGTTAGAAATGTGTGAAATATACCTGGAATGGTCATGTTTTTCGCATTGGCAGTGATACGTTCCGTCTCGAGAGTCGGCAAACCATCGGCGCTATTTGTTTTCTCTCCGGAAGGAATATTGTACATTACGGCATTACAATAAAGTATTGTCAAATTATTTAATTGTAATTTGGTTTCATTGCATGGTCGTATTGTAAACGGAAGATTTAGTCTCAGTTTTTGTCATTAAGTACACCGCCCATGCGAAGCTAGTTGATAAATAGATTTGCGCTAAACTCTTATTAATACGCTCATTCAAATAATTCTCTTCGTCGTTTAACTTCATCTTGCTACGCCATTTTCTTCTTACATCGTATTAATTTACATCCCCGAAGAATTGGTTTAATGACTCCAACATTTAGTTTTGTAATACACTGCTGTTATTTAACATTATGGACTAGACAGACACTCTGTAGGGTTAATTGAGCACATCAAGATGCCACATCAAAAGTCAAGCAAAAGAGCACTTAATTGTATTATCACCATTGTTACTATTATTGTTTATTATTTTTATATTACGCACTATTCACATAAGCAAAGTAAATAAAACAAAAAAAATTGTAACAAAAGCATGACAATACAAGAGCACTTGGCACTTTGAAGTATTGATGTTGCTGTTGTTATTATTATTACCATAATTATTATTATTAATATTATTAGTCATATTATTATTGTTAAAAACATTATTATTATGATTATTAGTTTGCTTGTCAGAATAAAATTAAAAAGAAATATTCATAGCGAGGAACATGTAGTGATGAGAGCACGTGGTACAGTTAAGTTTTCCCTACATCAGTGTATATCCACATGTTCTCGTTACAACGCTTTACTTCTGGTGGTGTATTTTTGGTGGTGTTGTTGGTGGTGTTGTTGGTGGTGGTAGTGCTGTTGGTGGTGGTGGTGGTGATAGTGGTGTTGTTGGTGGTGGTAGTGCTGGTGGTGGTGATGGTGATGGTGGTGTTGTTGGTGGTGGTGGTAGTGCTGTTGGTGGTGGTGGGGCTGGTGGTGGTGATGGTGGTGGTGGTGGGGCTGGTGGTGGTGATGGTGGTGGTGGTGGTGGTGGTAGTGCTGTTGGTGGTGGTGGGGCTGGTGGTGGTGATGGTGGTGGTGGTGGTGGTGGTAGTGTTGTTGGTGGTGGTCGTGGGGCTGGTGGTGGTGATGGTGGTGGTGGTGGTGGTAGTGCTGTTGGTGGTGGTGGTGGGGCTGGTGGTGGTGATGGTGATGGTGGTGGTGGTGGTGGTGGTGATGGTGGTGGTGGTGGTGGTGGTGGTAGTGCTGTTGGTGGTGGTGGTGGGGCTGGTGGTGGTGATGGTGGTGATGGTGGTGGTGGTGGTACTGCTGTTGGTGGTGGTGGGGCTGGTGGTGGTGATGGTGGTGATGGTGGTGGTGGTGATGGTGGTGATGGTGGTGGTGCTGGTAGTGCTGTTGGTGGTGGTGGTGGGGCTGGTGGTGGTGATGGTGATGGTGGTGGTGGTAGTGCTGTTGGTGGTGGTGGTGGGGCTGGTGGTGGTGATGGTGGTGTTGTTGGTGGTGGTAGTGCTGTTGGTGGTGGTGGTGGGGCTGGTGGTGGTGATGGTGGTGATGGTGGTGGTGGTGGTGTTGGTGGTGATGGTGCTGGTGGTGGCGGAGGTATATTTGGTATACGTTAACATAGTACGAATACAATGACAGAAAGGGTTTCAAGTATATATATATATATATATATGCGGAAATGTAGACTTTTGAAATTTCGCTCTCAGTATTTCTTGGTATTTGTCTATTTTACGTAATTGCTGTTCCCTATTTTAGTAAATATGTAGTGTTTACAAAGATATTACACTTTATCACAAATAAAGCAATAGCAAGTTAGCGTTTTTTCGGCACGTTTCTTGGATATCAATATTTTTGTAAAATAATACTGTAGTTTAATAAAATTATTGACATTCAGCGTATGTTTTGTAAGTTGTTATAATAATTAACGCAATAAAAACTGTAAAATAGTAAAACAAGATATCAGAATAATGTTAAGCGCAGTCACACGTACAGTACCCTAAACATGGTATAAAGTTTAAATAGCCGTAATCTTGTTATAGAATTTATAAAGTTTACTTACAATTGTATTTAAATGCAGCAGACGAAAATATACGTTAATTATGAATGCAAATCCGTGGTGATATGTTTCAAAGTCCGTGTTTATAATTGTGCCAGAAATTTGCTACAGAAAAGGTGTCCTTAAATACATTCATGAAACTTATAAAAGGTTACGGCTCGTGCCTAGCTGCAAAGTGACAGCAGAAAATAAATGAGGTGATTTCTGTTTTTGATAAGCTTGTTATATAGATTACGTGTATGGTTTATGACCACGTGTACATGAAGGTTTAGAAGATGAAAAGTTAAAATTGTTAAACTCTTTTGTGTTGTTATTTCATTATTATTAATTAAAAAAAAAGACGTGTAAACTTCACTCGCCAAATAAACACCGTTAGTTTCTACAGATGCCACTCGAGCCAAATCTAAAATGGGTTACTTACTCTATTTATAATGTTTTGATTGCGATCCACAGGCGACGGTGAGTTGTCGCGCGTGCACACACCTATCCAAACACCGCGCGACTGATATCATCACGGGATTCAGTTGAACGAGCAGCGGCTCACACATAGAGTGCGCATGACACAGGAATAAGGTTCCTTCTCTAAGTAACTAGCTTGTCCTGTTATGTACTTACACTCTTATAGTAAAGTTACAATATGAAATTAATCTATAGGTTATACAAGAATTATTGGAAAAGGTATGTATATTTAATCCAGAATATTTGTGTAAAGAATCAGAAAATATTTAGATGTGAGATTTAATTGAAAGAAAAATTAGCTGGATATTTTCACTTAGCCACTTTCTATGCTATTGAACAACAATTTCACGAAGTGGAATTGGTCTACTCGACTCTAAGGAAACTATCAAAATCACAATTGTTTTTGTTTTTTTATATCTTCGAAGGGGAAAATTAACAGTCGAGAGTGCATTGCCTGGGGGGGGGCAGACATGTGAGGCTCTCGCTCTGACCCGACATGTACACTAAAAACTCATCACGTGACAAAATCGTGCATTCTTGTGATGACTTATTCAGACAAAACGTTTTCTGTATTTTCAACCTTTACCTCAACTCCCTTCCATCCTCAACAAACACGTTCCACCCTCCCCTGTCAATGGTTTAAATAAAACAATGGGGTATGAGCTTAAGTACTTGATAATAATTCGCTGTTTAACCGATATTTAATATACAAAATCAGAAGTATTACATTTCCAATGCTGTTGAATACATTACTCAACATAATGGGAGTAAATATAGGTAATATACTGTGTTAGTAAAATTATACAAACATTAGATTGAAGTTTCGATAACCTGTTATAAAATGTGTTGCATACCACATAGAATGTTGCAACAGTTATGTTCATGTTCTGGAATACTTGAGTATTGCAACACACGGAATTAAAAATACTATTAAGTGCACTAAAGCAAATATTTAAGCGTGACATATTCTTGAAAGGATAAGCTGGATATTTTCACCTTGACAATGTTTTAGTGCTGTTGTAAAATAATTTCAGGAAGGGAGTTGGTATACTCGTCCCGAAGATACCCATGACAACGAGAATTGCCATTTTCTTTATGTGGAGGGGAAAATCACAGGCGAGAGTGCGTCTAGAGGTTGTGCACTCTGATGCGGCATGCCCAGTAAAAATGCAGTGCATTCTTTCAGCAGTTCCACATGTCAGCCGCGTTACTGTAGTGAATGGCAAAGCCACACATTAAGTCCCGCAAACAGTAGTGATAACCTCATTTGCACCACGCACATATCTTCATACGAAATCTACATGTTTAATTATACGCAAAATATTGACACAAAGGCATAACAGCAACTAATGGTTTTACTCTTGGTAAATTCATTACATATCTACGTAATTATTTATTTCAAAGTTTTCAAAGAAATAGTGTAAGTAGTAATAAATGGAGAAGGCTGATTCACAAAAAAAAGCAAAAACAAAAAAAACAAAAAAAAAAAAAACACATATGTAAACAATTGAAATAACATCTACCGCCCCTCCCCCTCTGCAAACCACCTGTCTTAACAGTTTCTCTTGTCAATCAACATAGACGCATGTAAACATATGTTAAGAAATTAAATTAAGTGATAACGCCCTCCTTTGATAAACTGCCATTGCCGACCTAAAAGAAGTCAGTTGTCGCCTGCCAATCAAATCTCTTGCCGCGCTACCTGGCTTCGAAGACACGGGCAATCTGTTATTGCCAATTTGCTAATAAAAATACCCGCGAGGTTTACAATTTTTAAAAACTCATTTAATATTGAAGTTACTACAAAGAACTATATGTTATTGGGCTAGAATTAAAAGCTCTTTCGAACTATGCTAATGTTGAATGTATATAATCGATTAGAAAAAATGTGATTAAACCGCTATAATTAAACAAGAATTACGACGCTAACAAAAACGACACATAACAAACTTATTATATTGCGAGGAATCTTTCATAAATATGTCTTAATATCCCACATTCAAGAAATTTAATTACAATTAAGCTAATTGAAATGGCAGTAACGCTTAAGAAAAGTCGAAATGCCGTATCTTGCCAATGTCAAACTTTGACCCGTTATCTCAGCAACTATTTAACATAATGATCTAAATTTGTTAATATTCATTCAGCAATACCTTTACTTTTAATTGATGAAAAATAGAATATATCTGTTCATTAGAAGGAAAGGTATGATTTTTTAAAGCAAAGCTCTTAAATGTTATTGAAAACACAACGATTTTTAAAGTTTAATAAAATAACCAATCCATACCACCAAAACACCTTCTTGTTAAAATAAAGCCTATTTAGTTGCAAATGTGCTGTGTAAATTTTAGTCTTTAGTGTCAATTACTTTCTCAGATAATGGGGTATTTGTGTAGACAATTTTATTTCTTCAGAAATGGTTTCAAACGTAACATTAAATAAAAACGTCTAACCTAACTTTCCAAACTGAGCGGCATGCTAATGCTGTAAATAGCTAAAACTTTCCGATCAAAATAAAAAACAAATACATCTCTAACACTAATATTTACAAACCTATTAATGGTTTCTCAAGTGAGTTATTAAAATGTTCTTAACAAACTATCACAAAGGATTATTTTCAACAATATTTCAAACTATTTACACATACCGTAACTATGAAAGGCATGCCAAAATGAGTGAGATGTTCGAAATATTAATTTGCAATTAAAACCTGAAAATGGGAACAAATTTGAAAATCCGATTTCGACTCACCTCAAAGAGGTTCCCCCCCCCAGACACCTACTACGGTAGTAGTAGTTAGGTACACCCGGGGTCCCGAGCCACCTTGACTCCCTCTGTGGGCAACCTCTTAAGTGGTGAGGAAGTCAGAACGTTACATTGCCCACCCACGTGCAGGCCGTGCGTGGAAACCCGTGTCGGTGGAAAGGACAATCATGGTTGGTTGAGGGTTGCATACCTGAGCCTGAGCGTCTGACTTTCAGTAACTGGGGAGGGTGCGCAGCCCGTTCACCATCCAAAAAGGGCTTGACAACATTGCTAGTTCTGTTAAGTCGTGCATCAAGACACAAAACGGCACGCTTCTTGTAGAGGCACATTCTGCATCATAGGCTGCGAAATTACTAAAGGCCACTATGTTAGGCAGCTATCCTGTGAAGGTCGTTGTCACCACCCACGCCCTGGAAGGTCTATCGAAAGAGGAGATAAAGGAGAATCTTGCAGAACAGGGTGTTATATCTGTGTGCAGGGTTCAACGGAGGGTGAATGGTGAATTCGTGACTACCCGTACCCTGTTCCTCACCTTTGATCGGTGGAAGCCCCCTCAGGGGATTAGGGCAGGGTACGAAACCATCAAGATTAGGCCCTACGTTATGAACCCACTCAGATGCTTTAAATGGCAACGTTTTGTGCACATGACCGAGTTTTGTAGTGGTCGCTGTACTTGTGTGAAATGTGGAGACGACCACCATGACGGCAATTGCACCTCACATCCATCTTGTGTTAACTGCGGTGGGGAACATCTATCTAGTTCCCGCGACAGTCCCCTTTTTGCAGAGGAGAGAGCGATCCAAAAGATTCGGGTGAAAGAGAAGGTGTCCTTGGAAGAACAAAAACTCCTGCGACTTCGGCAACCCTCTGCTCGCGGTCCGGCAGCTGCAGTTCGGTTGTAGCCGTTTAAGACCAGTTATGTCAGATCGGAACTTCTTCAAATCCAATACAAAGACCACACCCAAAACCCCAAGGGAAGGACTAGTCGATGCCATTCTCCATGTAGATCCTCTTCTGAGGACTCTTCTGGAGGGAGCGTAGATCGCCAACAACCATCTTCGCCGATCAGGACCTCTAATTGTTTCGAGGCTCTCGAACCGAGATTTTCTATTGGAAAGGGGTCCTCTGCCGTGGAAGAGATGGAACAGGAGGATACTGCCCTCGCTGCAAGAGGGACAGTGCGTAAGCGGCAGGATCGAGCTCCTGAACAAAGCGTTAGTCCGACGGCAAAAAAGAACAAATTAAACCAACCAACGCGGCCCAATATGCAGAAACGCCTTTCTATATAGAACTTATCACATGATATACATAATGTCTATCATACAGTGGAACATACGTGGAATAGGACCACATCAACCAGAGCTTGAATTATTGCTCCACCAGACTCAGCCTTTGGTTGTATGTTTACAAGAGACCAAGCTTCATCCTCAAGATAACGTTACAATCAGGCAGTACTCCTCTGTACGGTGTGATTTATTACCGGCGGAGGGTATTCCTGCACAAAGGGGCACCATGGTGCTTATCAGAGGTGACGTCTTCGCAGAATCTATACTATACCTTCATCCGCTGATCTCTCACGTACTGATTTAGAACATCTCGTCTTCCAGCTACCAACACCCTTTCTGTTGGTAGGGGACGTGAATGCCCACCACCCACTTTGGGGCTCCCCTTGGGCTTGTGCGAATGGTCAACTAATTGCAGATTTCTTGGAAACTAAGAATCTGGCTCTCCTGAACACCGGGGAGCCAACCTTCCTTTCTGACGCCTTTCATAGTTTTTCGCACCTTCACATAGCGATTTGTACCTCACAGTTAGCAATCTCGTTATACTGGAATATCATCTCCGATTTGCACTCTAATGACCACTTTCCATGTCTTATTAGTCTCTTGACACACACTGCATGTTCCACTCGTTTATCTAGATGGCGCTTAGATCACGCCAACTGTATTCCCGCTTGGCTGAATTTAACTCCGATGAGCACGACTCTGTGAACTATTTAGTCCACCATCTCGTACAGAAAATCCTTTCCGCTGCTGAGCTATCCATTCCGGGTTCGACTGGTAAATCCCGTCGATTTCCGATACCTTGGTGGACTGATCACTGCCAGAATTCTATTCGTGCTCGCAGACGTGCTCTCAGCGTCTTCCAATGTCGCCCTACACTAAATAATCTAATACAATATAAAAAGCTGCGTGCCAAATCTACACAAATTATTAAGGATAGCAAGAAGGCATCCTGGAGTAAACCTGTAGCATCTTTTAACCGACATACACCTTCCTCTGTCGTATGGGATAAGTTAAGACGTGTGGCAGGAAAATCGACCCATTTGTCCATCGCCGGTCTCAAAACGCCTGACGGGGCGGTTGTTGACACGTTTGACGAACATCTTAGGCAGAGCATTCTCAAGGATTCCCCTTTCGTTCCGGAAACCTTGAAGATTATAATCGCCTTTTCACCATGGCAGAGCTAGACAATGCACTTTCATCTTCGCGATACTCTGCACCAGGACCAGATGGTATCCACCTACAGACGCTGCAACATCTCTCTCATGATGGTAAGGCTTTTCTACTCGAGGTCTATAACTGTGTCTGGGTTGACGGCACTTTTCCAGACAAGTGGCGGGAGGCCACCATCATGCACATTCCTAAACCTGGAAAGGACCGCCATCTTCCTTTCAGTTACCGTCCTATTTTCCTCACCAGTTGCGTATCCAAGGTGATGGAACGCATGATCAATGGACGATTGGTTTGGTGGCTTGAATCCCACAACCTTCTGACCAACATCCAGTGTGGTTTTAGATGACGTCATTCAGCAACTGACTACCTTCTCTCGCTGTTAACTCAGATCTTGAACGGGTTTCTGAAGAACAGCCCAACAGTTGGGATATTTTTGACCTCCAGACCTTATGATACGTGTTGGTGGGCAGGGATTTTGCGCCCTTTCCACTGTTGGAACATACGTGGACGCCTACCGTTGTTCATTCAGGAGTTTATGCGGGACCGAACTTTCCGAGTAAGGGTCGGCTGGGTTTTTTCTAACTATTTTATTCAAGAGAACGGAGTGTGGCAGAGTTCGCTACACAGCGTGACGTTGTTTGCTATAGCGATAAATTCCATCTCGCACTTTGTTCCCCCAGGTTCTTGTTTATTCCTTGACAACTTTGCCATCTTCTGCACTTCTCAGCGTACGCCGTTTTTGGAACGCCGTCTCCAGCGGTTTTTGGACGATCTTTATGATTGGAGCTAGAGAAACGGCTTTCGTCTCTCCCCTGAGAAGACAGTCTGCGCTAATTTCTGGCTCCAAAGGTTGGGAATGTCACCTTCTCTTCATCTCGGGCCAAATATACTTCCCTTCGCAGGTGAGGTGAGATTCCTGGAGTTGATATTTGATCGCAAACTATGCTGGTCACCTCATGTAGTACAGCTTAAAGCACGGTGTGGCCGTTCTCTGAATACTTTACGTATACTAAGTGACAAATTTTGGGGGGCAGATCGGATAGTACTGCTGCGTTTTATCTTGAACTGATCCGATCAAAGCTAGACTATGGGTGTATTGTTTATTCTTCAGCATGCCCTGCCCTTCTGTGCTGAGAAAGTTAGATACTGTCCACAATTGGGGCATCCGTTTGGCTGTTGAAACATTTCCAACTAGCCCAATTGTGAGCCTCTACGCCGAACTTGCCGAACCCCTCTTTTATCTAACTATGGCTGTAGCCTTAATCCTGCGCATCCATCGTTTCCTCCCTTTTTTGATTCTGGATTGGACAACCGTTATAGAAACCTCTAATGTAGTCCAACGCCTGCATGATTTCGCTTCCGGGAGCTGCTTCGAGCGCACGGTCTTGAAATGGCAGCACCCACATTGGTTACGTACTTCCTCCCACGTAGATCTCGGGATGACGGCTTACGCAAAATCTTCTAGGCCTATGCTTAGTATACGTTCTTGCTGTTCAGAATTTTTATCAAAATAGAGTGGCCGCAATTTTATATATAATAAATATATTTATAAAAGGCCACTCATCACATGACTTTACGATTGCACATAATTGAACATTCTCAAAAACGGAATATTTAGTAGCTCATTATCACAATCACAGTGTTGCTCGCCTCTTGGCTAACATAAACGACTAAGGAAACTGAGATATACATTTACAGCAGCGAAACATGATCTGACTTGCTTCAGAACACAGACGCCACAGAGGAAACTGTTTCAACCTACAACACTACCTCATTATTTTGATAAATATCAAAAACACGCAACGAATATAATTATTTCAATCGAAATAAAACATTAAAAAAATATCAATATATGAGCTAATATCTCTTTTCGAATTGTTCATGAAAAAACCAGTGAAGTATGTGTAATGAGTTTGTTCATTCATGGCAGAGAAGTTGCCGACTCTCAAGGGGTAGAAACAAACACGAATTGAGCTCCGAAAACAACATAAGTTACCGCCACCATGTCGCCACTTGATCCTGTGAACACTTAGACACATTCATAGAGAAGACTGAAGGGGCAGGTAAACTTGTACTTTTGTGAGCGGTGTTTACGAAAACAGTCAGATAACTGCTCAAGCTTAAAAACCATGCAAGGTAATGACTTCGCAAAAACAAACATGCATTCTATTTTTAACATGTGGATGAGAACGCAACTTGTTTATAACTAAAGGCACAGGCGTATAATTATATACTTATCTAAGACAGAGGCCGCGCCTCTCGATCCCAAGCGACCGTATGTGAGATTTGTGGTGGACAAAGCCGCGCAGGGGCGGGTTTTCTCCGGGTTCCCCCGGAATCTCATTCCACCGGGGCTCCATTTTCATGCATCATACGTGTCATCGCCTGCGGTGCCAGAGCAGTAAAAGCGGGCATTAAACACTACCAAAAAAAAGTACCTAAGAGTCCTACTATCAATATATATACTCCCTTTTCCACCTATCAAAGGAATGACAAACATATCCATTTTGGAGAATGCGCAGACTAACGTTGCCTTAATTTAAGAATGAAAAAACATGCATTCTCCAATGTTTAGCTGTCATAATTATGGATATCAGCTGCATAACAACATTTTTGCAATTATGAAATACCCTTTTCACCTGTTATGGGAAGAACGACGCAATAACAAATATCTTAGAGTATACGCAGCCAAACTGTGCATTAATTTCCGCATGCCTCAAGGGTTGAAAGCGAAGGATACCTTTCCACCAACAAAAACAACAATAAAATTGAATCACAAATACATCGTGGGTATTTCTTGTTTACGAGAATTCAAACAGGATATAACCTGCTTCTTCAGCTACCACCAGTTTTATTCTTACCTCCTATCCTCTAAACATTGCGTGTAGATAATCCTTAGCTCGAAAATGAAAAAATATTCAACAAACGCTGCAACATATCAAATTTACGGTAGACGCTTGTCCTAATAGAAGCGCCCATCTATAAAAGAGGAACAAATAGTTATTAAAACTCTGCATTTAGAGAAAATGCCCAGTGCAGTGGTTGATAAAAATCATCTGAAAAACTCAAAGTTAATTCGCGAAAGAAAAAATACCTCTTCAAACAAGCATCTTGAAATGATTAGAGAGTACTCAGAAAATCAAAAAGCAATTATAATCCCCTAATGTTTACCTGTAAGTATTTCAAAGTTCAATTATGTGTGTTACTTATTCTAAATGATTAAAAAGTGGCTCAATGATGACTTCAATCGTGAAGAATAGTTAAATTCAAGACATGCTTTATTTAAAAGGATAACCGGGAAATTAGCAGTCATGCGCTTCAGAGCGTAATGTTTTATAGCTCACATTTTATCAAATAAATAACGCGCGAAAAGAAGTGACCTTTGACAATATTGACTAAACCTTCATTACATAGACACCTTAAACACCAACAACATGTGTTCCTCAGAAACGACTTTACACAGTCTTTTATTTTATAAGAGAAATGTTTCCATTTTCTTACTTTAAGGAATAAATAAAGAATAATTAGGCAACTTTCCTTTCTTTAGTTTTCACTTAATATATAGGCTATCCGAAATGTAATTATAGCTTTAAAAAACCTCAACACCTTTTAAGCGAGGTTAATGTTGCGAGAAACAATTGTATCCAAGAGCGAAAGGAGAAACTTGTATATTATTATTATTATTATTATTATTATTATTATTATTATTATTATTATTATTATTATTATTACTATTATTATTAATATTATTATTAATATTATTATTTTATTATTATTATTTTATTATTATTATCAATATTATTGGTATCATTCCAGGAGAGAGGTCAGTGATAGTGAACGCCTCAGACGTCAGGAATGAGAGCAGATTCATTGCCAGAGAGTATTGCACTTCCATTTTGCATCAGAGGAATGAGCATCACGAAAGAGAGGTACATATAGTTACACTCATGACAGGCCTTAACACTGTACACAATAGCCAGAGAAGACATTACATTCAACGCAAAAAGCCGAGTTGCACATGTGAAATATAAGCTTTAGGGTACCCAGAATTCGAAAAATAACGTTTTCTATAAAAGGCCCGTGGAGACCTGTAAAACACTTTAACTCAAAAACGTAGTGAAGGTAAAATACCAAAACGGTAGAGTAAGACAATTGAATGTAACTCGGCAGAGTTGGATTTTCTGTTGTGCTTCCCTTTTTATTATGCAGAGGAAGTATGCAATTCAACTGAAAAATATACTTTCATGGGAAACACGTGTTATCACGGACCTTAAGCAAAAAGTATTTTACGAAAAATGTTAGTGCATATTAATATGCGGAAATCATAGATTAAGCACTAAAAGTCGCTTAATACCATACTCGTTATTTTAGGTTTATCATCGAAAGTTATTTGTTTTTATTACTTTAGTTTATATAGGGATAGAGCTTTCATTAACGGCAGCAGTTTGTTGTTTTATTGGCTCTATTTTTAAACTGCTTCCACTTTCTTAACATGGAAGTGACATTTCGTTTAATCGCTCTTGCTTTACCGCAGGCAATGCAAACGGAAGAGACTTTCTATGGCAATCACACTTAATATATTTTAAGAGATCAGTCTAACCTAGTGTTTTCTGTAGATTTTGCTAATTATATGGAACAAATAGATAAGAGCATTTCTGGAAATGTTTATGTCGAATAGCAGGAAGTAAACCGAAGAATAGGTTTTGCAGGAAGAGTTTCTTTGTGGAATAGAAATAGAAAGCCCTGAAAATTGGTTCTTTTTAGAAAATATTTGCATTATGGTCTAAGATACAAATTATCTTTTCAAGATTTCTAGTTATTTTTGATACGTTAATCATTTTTATCCTGATTACCATTTTATATTTCATCATTACAAAGACAGTTTATGCTTTATTTAATTGTTTGGAATATCAGCTTAGCAGAAGAAAAAGAAGTCATACATCCCCGTCGTTCGGCTCGACCGTGGCTGGCACCTGGACACCAGCAGCTATCACAACATCAGGCTCACTGGGCTAGAAGGTCAACCTGTAATCTACAAGAAAGCAATGGTTCCTGCTATTGTTCACCTAGATTTGGAACGCAAAGTCATAACATTGACATCCAATGGGCGTATTTTAATAGAAAATTGACAATACAATACAAACCCTTGACCACAGAATGATCATGGATGCATGTAAGCATCTTGTTGTTAAATAAATGAAATCAAACATACACAAGCACAGGTTGGGATTAAAAATGATTTATTCATTGGAGATTTGTTATTTAATCCATAAGCCATTTAATAAAGGTTATTTTTATATATTTTAATTCATGAACTTGGCTGATTCTATTATCAATTTATTCTGATCAAACTTTACATCCAATGATACTAGAAATTCTAGGAAATATTTCACAATTTGAGGGTCAGTATTCCTCGAAATCTCTATAAGCAGTTCATGCTTTGGTGCTTAACATCTTTCTTTGTGACCAATGGTATGCCTTTTTTATAGATAACTACCATAGTCTAATTAGCAAGCACTCAAAGGTGCCACAGCAGGAGAAAGTATTGGAGTGTAGGTCATTTTCCAAAAAACAAAGCGCCCTTCATGTATCTTTTGAGTAATTTAAATATCGCTGTAAAATAGTTTCTAGAGTCTCCAGTACAGAGGGACTGGATAGCACGATGGTCACTGAATTCCAACTCATCTTGAATTATATTAAACGCGTATAAAAAGGGGATGGAAGTGCAGTTCCGCTTGATTGAACTTAACGACCTCGCAAAATAAATCGCTCTTCTACAATCACCGCTTCTAATCAGAACTGCATTCAACACAAGAATCGAAGTTTAACATTCGATCTACTAAGATTAACACACTTTATCTATATTTTCAGAAAATAGTTATGTTGCGAATACATGATTTTACAAATAATACAACTTCTTCTATCACAGCAAATTAACGCTGCTAAATATCAGATATCAGTACAAGCACGGTACAATACGAATCCAGTATTAGCATAAGAAAAACATAAATAGCTTTCCAAACAGGCTACATCTATACTATACACATGTCCTTCAAGAGATCATTACATAAATAGCTTTCCAAACAGGCTACATCTATACTATACAAATGTCCTTCAAGAGATCATTACATAAATAGCTTTCCAAACAGACTACATCTATACTATACACATGTCCTTCAAGAGATCATTACATAAATAGCTTTCCAAACAGGCTACATCTATACTATACAAATGTCCTTCAAGAGATCATTACATAAATAGCTCTCCAAACAGGCTACATCTATACTATACACATGTCCTTCAAGAGATCATTACATAAATAGCTTTCCAAACAGGCTACATCTATACTATACACATGTCCTTCAAGAGATCATTACATAAATAGCTTTCCAAACAGGCTACATCTATACTATACACATGTCCTTCAAGAGATCATTACATAAATAGCTTTCCAAACAGACTACATCTATACTATACACATGTCCTTCAAGAGATCACTACATAAATAGCTTTCCAAACAGACTACATCTATACTATACACATGTCCTTCATTACATAGCACATATAACTGCAGGTATTTCTCAAAAAGAGTTATCATTCACAATTCATTCTTATATGCCCTCTTTCTAACATTGAAACATATTTTATCGCTGTATGACGATGAACAGTATTTTTTCACATTTCAAAAAAGCACAGCTTTAAACCAAGAGCTAAGATTAAAGTCTACGGCTTACAGTTTTGAATAATGTGAAAGTTGGCATAATTGTCTCAAGTAAAACCCGTTTCAAGCTATAAACTTCATTTGCAATGAAACCTCTTCGATAATCTTAAGGAATTCAACAGTCCCAACCTGAATGATAATATGCAAATGTTGATTCAGCCAGAAAGTACAAGACTTCACGGAGCAAATATAATGTAAGTTTCACTGTTCTACATTCTAATGTGCGATTATCTTGAATAAAAATGAGCATATATTCAAGTATATATACTAACTTATTGCTGCATTGCCCATCTCTCCCGAATGCGTCATGAATGAGGTAAAGCGCAGTGCTACAGGGAGATACGTTATCAGCGCCATAAGTCCCTTCCGGCCGGTTGATGCGGTCTGCTTGATCAAGTAGCTAGGGCGAGTTCACCCCTGACCAGGTTTCCAATGGGGAAATATTCCCCAACTCGGTACCGAAATCGAACCCGGGTCTTCTGCCTGGAAAGCAGTTGCACTACCACCGCGCTAAGGAGACGACTATACATAAATAAAATGCGAACAAGAAAATTGTCTAAAAATAGTTTACTACTTGGCTTCTAAATATAGATGCACCAACAATCTCATTATATACACATAGGAAACATAGCATAATTTAAACCTCAGTTATAATACAGGAAATGTTTTAATTCAAAGCACACTACATTGAGTTATTTTGATTTTATGAATATATATATAATTGCTTTTATTAAAGGGGAAAGCTTATCTCACACTTTCGTTAGACATAAACTTCTAATATGTATGCTCCTTGATGAAACAAAGTTCAAAACTTCTAAATTCTACGGATAATAAGTTGCTCTATTTTTCCGGACTAAGTTTGGTCTATAAACATATTTATTGTATAAAGTTACAAGATTAACCTAAAAATGTAATATCACAATTTAATTTATACAATCATTTATTAATAAATAACTTTTAGAATCAGCAGAAACTTTATTTTTTTTTGAGCCATATCACCACATCCCAGCACTTTTCAGACTAACTAAATATAAGATAGGGCGAAAATTTGGCGAATATCAATCTCCATCAATCATGCAGAGAATTGAAGTGATACTACATTCAGTGAATTATACAAGAAAAAGAGGAAAGCGCCACACTTCTAAACAGCTTACATATCTGGAAAATCACAAATCAGGAATCATTTACCATAACCCAACCTAACCTACACCGGTTGCTTCTTCCTGTCCAGACGTATCGTTTGTTTAATTTGAAAAGATATCAAGTTTTCAGCTTTGTTTCAGTGAAGTAATATGTATATTCGAACTTTATATGTAAGAAAGTGAGACATATGCTTTCCTCTGTAATAAAAACAATAATAAAGGTTCATAAAACCGAAATAATTCAAAGTTGTGGTATGCTTTCAATTAGAACATTTCCTGTGTTAGAATTGAAAATGGGTTTATGTATATATACGCACACATATATAGATTTTGGGGCAAAAGTCATGGCAACTATTTATTTTTCTTGAACATACCATTCCGGTTGGAAAATGTGACAAATACAGACGAAAGAACAAGGTGTTAACTACATGTGTGGACAATGAATAGCACTGAATATCGTAAAACACTAATTTATTACGGTGGTATACAGGGCAATATGGCCTTTACGGTGCAAAAGAAATGACAGGACAGTTGACATGACAAAGCTGGGCCTAAAGATCCTCAAAGTAGTCCCCTGCTACTGCCGCCACACGCTGCCAACGATGTGGGAGCCGCTGAATGCCAGCTAGTACAGCATTGGCCGCACCATGAGTGAATCGGGTCATCTGTTCGCTCACAGACTTATCAATGTCCTCTCGTGTTAAACTGCCTACCACGTAGTGGTTCATTAATCTCTCGAATGAGATCAAAGTCACAGGGCGAAATATCGGGAGAGTGCGGTGGGTGCTCCAATTCTTCCATCCCCAACGTCGCAGTAGTTGCCCTACACACTCTGCTTTATATGGTTTTGCATTGTTGTACAGGATTTTTGCACTGTCCGCAAGATCCGGACGTCACCTCATACCTGTCACACCAGGAAGTCCCTGTAGTGCTGTGTCGTCACTGTTCTGCCATGTGGAACAAAGTGGCAAATAATGACACCCCTGATGTCATACGTGACGATCACCATCAATTTGGCGAAGGATTCTGACGGAACTTCTGCCTCCTTGGTGATCCAGAATGTCGCCACTCCGCGCAATGACGTTTCAGTTCTGTTTCAAATGACCTGGTCCAAAATTCATCCATGGCGATTATTTGTGACAAGAATTGATCGCCACCCTGTTGCCAGCGTGTAAGGTGGTAGGAGCATGTTGCATTGCGCACCCGCCTTTGAACTTCCGTCAGTGAATACGGTACTCACCGCGATGCGATTTTACGTAGCTGCAGCTGATTAAGCAATAGCTTGTGGACAGTGCGTATCTCGATGCCACTTGCCCACTCTAACTCCAGAAGCGTCCATCATAAGTCTTCATCCAGGGGCTGCTCGATGACGGCACGCGCCACGTCGGTCCACACACTGACAGGTCATCCTGAACTTTCCTCATCACTGGTTGACACACGTCCTTGCTGAAACTTTCCTACCCATCACGCTGCTGTACGGCATGGTAGGGCATTATTTCCAAGGACTTCCACTAATTTACTGTGACATTCCATTGCATTTGACACTCATCAGCTAACTGATTTCACAGTCCTCGCTGCGCTACTAGCGGCTATGACAGAGCCCTCTATTGTTCTGCGTACACACTATGTCTCAAGAACTTCCACACGCACATATACGTTTGTGATCCCTTCACATATCTACACGTAAAAAACTAATCGGTATGATTTTTGCCCCAACCCTCGCGCGCGCGCGCGTGTGTGTGTGTATACATATCTATATTTGGAGGCGAATTAATAAAATTCTATTCTTAGACAATCATCATGCGTGCTTTTGATCTGCATTTAGCCTGTCCTTTCGCTGAGTTGTTATTCTTGTATTGTGATGTTTGCATCAGCTTGCTTGGTGATGGTTGTGATTTTGATGAACATATGTCATACTCGTTTGATCACTATTTGCTTATGGTTCGATGCGTTTTCTTTTTATGTAATGTCATTATTCTGACTCTCACATCGCAAATTTGTTTTGCCATGAATGAGGATTTAGTATACATTTCATGTGGTTTTTACTGTACTTTGTGTCCCAATGGAAGCCCCAATTCCATCCTTTGAATCAAGATTGGTCTGTTGCATTTCTTAACTGAATTACCTAGTGCTGGGATTTTCAGGAAAAGGTCCGTGTATGTCCGTGTGTCCGTGTGCCTGTGAACATGATAACTCAAAAACGAATAGTAGTTAAAATACCAAACCTGGTATTTAAGTTTAGTATCTTCCAGGGATGCGACACGAAGATTTTGAGAAAAATCCCCCAACCCCAAACTACCCTTTACATGGAACTTTTTTCGAAAATGTTGATTTTCTTAAAAATGGCTCTAACGATTTTGGTTAAAATGTCGTATATTAAAGATATTTACCTGACAAAATGTATGTCTTGAATTTTCTTATTACTTAGTTCCGTAGAAGTAGGAAGAAAATAGAATTTTCTGGGAATAGCTTCTGAAGACCTGTTTATTCTGGATGAATTTTGCTTAATTTGCCATAATTAG